>JAPSGF010000092.1:959989-1143755 GCA_035772895.1 Perdix hodgsoniae
CCAGTTTGCTCACACGGGTCCTTCAGTTATGGGGTGTAGGAGGAAGCAAGCTACGAGTGGGAGGCTATCCACGCGTCTCTTCCTCGTGCGAGCAAACTGGCTACAGCAGCACCCACATAAAGAACGGCCACTGTCTGAGCAACGAGTCCCACTGCGCGGCCCCTATCGGCCCCGCCTTCTGCAGACCGCTGCCCAGCGCGGCCTCACTGAAGTGGGGCGGGAGACGCCGGGCGCCGCAGGGGTGGGGGCACCGGAGGCCGCAGGCTTCTTGCGGTTCCTCGTTAGTATAGTGGTGAGTATCCCCGCCTGTCACGCGGGAGACCGGGGTTCGATTCCCCGACGGGGAGAAGCAAGACTTTTGCCTTCCCGACTCCCTCAGCGGGAGCAGTGTTAGACATTGCCGTTAGGCGCAGCTGCTGCTACAAAAACGGCGGCCAAAAACAAACGTCACCCGGGGCGTTATTTATTTGATCTTTGGTGAAAGTAACGCAGCCAGGCGGTAAGAATTAAGAAAACAATTTCAGCCTCCCCGTCGGGGAATCGAACCCCGGTCTCCCGCGTGACAGGCGGGGATACTCACCACTATACTAACGAGGAATGCCTTGGGAAGTTGTTTTCATGGCTACTTTTTATCTGTGTTCGTTAACGATCTCGAAAGCACTGGTTTGCGGTGAGAATAGGTAGAAGGACGGTCTCTGAGCCGCGGAAGCAGTCTGAGGGCCGCGGAGTGGGAGCGAGAAGCCAGGAGCCGTCGTATGGAGGCAGTGCCGCGGAGAGTGAGCTTTACACCACTAAGGGAGCGAGAGGCCCTTGGTGCTGGTAGCCGGTGTGTGGGCGTTAACGGATCTGCGCGGGACGCGGGAAGCGAGCCCGTGGAGGAGGGGGGAAAGGGAAATTCGAGGCGGTAAAACAATCCGGCGGCGGGCAGCCGTTGTAGGTGAGTTCTAAAGCTCTGCCCATACAGTTGCAGTAGGACCTCGTGGCGCAACGGTAGCGCGTCTGACTCCAGATCAGAAGGCTGCGTGTTCGAATCACGTCGGGGTCATTTGCCTTTTGTTTCTGTTCTTGTTCTTTTTACCGCCTTCGTTGCAGGGGAAAGGGCGGGACGGGCGCCGTTGTTTGTTTTTGCTTTGGAGGCGGGACTTCGGATTTCCTCGGGAAGCGACTCGAGTAGAACGAGGGAAGGGGATAAAGCAGTGTGTGTGCAAGGCGCGTACAAAAAATAGGGAAATGAAACAAAAAAAAAAAGGGAAAGATGCATTGGAATAACAACAGAAGGAGTGAAAGGGGGGACAAGGAAGTAGGACGGGCCAAGAGCCGGGGGTAAATGTGGTTTGCTTTTAGGAACGGAAGAGGGCTAAGAAAACCCTAATTTCGAGGGAAATACAAAGGTATTGTTCGTTTTCGGTTGTGAAATAGTGGAATGTTCCCAGAGTGGCCATTTCCAGAGGCAGAAAGGTCGAGAAAACACTCCGTTTTGTTCTAGATACGAGATAAGGAGAGGGAGAACCTTGCTTTGTTATTTGGGTGGACTGGAAAGTCAGATACTTAGTGAAATTTATTTAGGAAGGAAACAGAACAGTTTGTTAAAGTAAGTCCTGAACTTTAAGAAACAGAAAGAAAAAAAAAAAGGCAGAGAAAAGATCCAAGTTCGTAAGAACTCGTGGTGTTACAAACCAAGGCAGGAAAATGAAGAGAATAGGGAAGTCTTAGAAAGCTCAATGGAGTCGACAATATATATATATATATAAAGATATATATATATATAATGCAATTTATTTATTTATTTATTTATTTATTTATTTTAGGCAAATACTTCTGTTTTTGCAGCCTGATCTTTGTTCGGATACCTTGAAAACCTTGGAAATGCAGAGCCTGCAGTCTTACATGCATTGCTCCAGTGCTTTGCAGTCACTGCTGCTCTGATGCTCACAAGTGTTGTTTAACCCTCGTGTACCTTTTGTTATAATTTAAATTCAGAACTCATGACATTGCTAGGTGGCAGTGGGGAACAATTTATTCCCTTCCTTTTCGTAGCAACTTCTTACACATTAGAAATGTGTTAGGTATCTCTGTAGATGCCTCTTCTCAAGTAGTAAACTGTGTTTGCAGGGTCTTTCATGACTTGTGTTGCCAGAATCAGACACAGTACTCAGCTGGCTGAGGCTCTACAGTTCTGATAAGACAAGCAGGACAGCCACATGTACTGTGCTGACTGTGCTTCCATTTCCGAATTGGAACAGGCTGCCCAAGGAAGCTGTGGAGTCTCCATCCCTGGGGGTGTTTAAGGAAAGGGGACTTGTAATACTTAGAGTTATGGTGTAGTGGGCAATATCGGTGGTACGTGGGTGATTGGACTGTATGATCTTAGAGGTCTTTTCCAACCACAGTGATGCTATGATTCTATGCTTATGAGGTCAGCGCTTTTTTTCTTCCTTTAACATGACACTGTTGGCAAGGGTCAGCCTGTGTTTCACCACAGCAAACAGCCCCTCCTCTGCAGGGCTGATGCTTCACCAGCTGTTCCCTATCCCATACTGGTTAACCTGGCTGCTCCTGGTTCCATCTTTGCAGGAACAGGCTGCCCAGAGAGGTTGTGGATGCCCCGTCCCTGGAGGTGTTCAAGGCCAGACTGGATGGGGCCCTGTGCAGCCTGGTCTAGCATTAAATGGGGAGGTTGGTGGCCCTGCATGTGGCAGGGGGGTTGGAGCTTCATGATCCTTGAGGTCCCTTCCAACCCTGGCCATTCTGTGATTCTGTGGTATTTTGCACTTATCGCTGTCTAACTTCTTTCTACTTTTCCAGATCATTCCCAGTTTCTTAGGATGAAACTGAGTCTCAAGTACCAATATATCCAATATGTTTGCAGTCTCTGCTAGGTTCCTCTCATCTGCAAATCTACATGTTGTAGCCTATCATCCTAATTTCTAATGGAAAAATTGTGTAGAAGAGAATGAGTGAATTATTGACATTTTCTGCATAAAAATATTGATTGTATTCTTGCAAAAATATAGGTAGATAGATAGATAGACAGATTTTTCTTGCAGAAATTAGTTAAATATTAACCATTTTTTAAGACACTGTGGACCTACCAGTCTTAACTACTGTAAGTTGTCCTGGCTTGATTTTGATCATATTGCATGAAAGATACTGGTACAGTCAAAATATGTATATAGTCAGGATATAAATAATGTATATACTTAGTGAACAGACAGTGGGGTGGATCAAAAACTGTCTGGACAGCCAGGCCTAGAGGGCAATAGTCAGTGGTGCAATGTCTGGTTGGAGGGCAGTAACAAGCAGAGTACCCAAAGGGTCAGTACTGGGTCTGGTCTTGAATAGCACCTTAATTAACAGTCAGGATGATGGAGTATAATGCACACTCAGTAAATTAATAGACCATAAGTAACTATGGGGAACAGATGATTCACTGTAAAGCCATGTCCCCATCCAGAGGGACCTAGGCAGGCTGGGAGGGTGAGCGAGCAAGTCTAATTAAGTTCAACAAATGCAAACTCCTGCAATGGGGGAGGGACAACCTATGTACCAGTACATGTTGGGGGTCACCCAGTTGGAAAGCAACTCTGCAGAAAAGTCCCGATGAACACCAAGTTGAATGTGAACCACTAAGCCACTGTTAGCCACTAAGAAGGATAACAGTATTTGTGTCAGCATTAGGCCAAGCTGTGCCAGCAGGTCAAGAGGAGTGATCCTTCTGGATCCTTTTGCTCTGTTCAGCATTGGTGAGGCCAACAACTGCTGTCCAGTTCTTGATCTTCATGATCAAGGTGATGAAGGGACTAGAGTACTTCTCCTGTGAGAAGAGGCTGAGAGGGCTGGGGCTGTTCAGCCTAGAGAAGAGGAGGCTCAGAGGGAATCTTATCAATGTCTGTAAATACCTGAAGGGAGGGTGCAGAGAAGATGGATCCAGACTTGTTTTAGTGATGTCCAGTGACAAGACAGGAGACAATGGACAATGAACCGGAACAGTTCAGGAATGCTTCCTGAACGTCAGGAAGAAATCAGAGCTGTGCAAGTGATGGAGTACTGCCAAAGGCTGCCCAGAGAGGCTATGGAGTCTCCTGCTTGGAGATTTTCAAAAGCAGCCTTATACGTGAGCCCAGGCAGCCTGCTTTGGGTGTCCATGCTTGAGTGAGGGTTGGACCAAGTGGACCAAATATGCCTGCCAACTTCAGCTATTCTTGAACTCTGTGGTTCTGTGACATAGCTATTCTTTCTACTCCATCTCTCTGGACAGAAGAAAACTGTCTTGAGATGATTTATGCTTTGTACAAATTTTTTAGTCTTCTTTTTGTCTTCTAAATGCGTGAAATTATTTGCTAACATTTTTCCCTGAGGATTAAAGACGGGTTCACTTTAGTTGAGCACTTTATTTACCTTTTTTCTAGAATGTGCCCTGATGTATAGAAGTAAAATTTTCTGAAGATGTCCACTAGAGATTTTGCAGATGCTTTTTTCCTCAGCACCGTGTGATGTGTTCATCAATCTGAAAATATCTTCCTTATTTGATTATTTTGTGACTTGTTCTTTTCCTATGGTATCACAGGTTTTTTCTTTCGTTAGCAGTGTTAAAGCATAAATTACTGTCAAACTGAATCAGTTAAGTGGTAATTGAGAAACTGAGTTACAGAAGTATAGCCCACTACCCTGAAAAAAATGATGTAGGTTCTTAAACTTTCCAAGTTATGGAGAAGCCTTGCTGAAAAAGGTGAGGAAAACCAGACTGGATGCATAGTCTGCTACATGTTCCCGTGCTCCTACAAGATTTCTTATGTCTTCGCCTAAGTTCCTGTCAGAGCCAATGGATGTAAGAAGCAGTGGCAATCTGCTTGCATTCCTGTGCTGCTGCCAGAGCAGGTGCGCTACTCCCAGCATTCCAGCCTGTTGCCAGATGATACCCTCAGCTCGCAGTGAGTTCATCTGATGCCAACACCGAAGATCTATTAATAGGAGCAGATGTTGTCAGGGTGTGGTTTCATACTGTAGCTAACAGGAGTGCAGGCTGTCACGCAGTTGTCAGACTTGCATCCCTCTGACCATCCCTGCCTGCCTGCTTCCACCATTCCACTTGCATCGCGTCTTGCAATTGTACAGCAACAGCTGCTGGCTCAGCATGAGGGCAGCACAGTACTAGAGCCAACACGAGGAAAGTGTCAGCAGTGTGAGGCCCAGGACGGAACAGAGAGCAGAATCATCCCTTTCAACAAGCCGCAATTACCATGCAACAAAATAATTTCATTCAAAAGTAAATGAGAAAATAAAATGTTGCATTCAAATTTTGCAATGTCTGAGATTTTTTTAACTAATGTTTCTCCTTCTCGGTGTCCTATTGGTAAAATGGGGATAATGGTTCTCTTCAGTTGTGCAGAAGTACTGTGCAGCTTGCTCCATTAATTCTGAGGTACCTGAAAATATTGGTCAGCATTTGCTTCTCGGCAACATTCCTACAGTATGTGTGCTTCTATGCTTTTGTCTCCTAACTTTTGAACTGCATTAATACTGCATTTTGTAACCTGACTGATCTCTTAATGCAGATCTTTTTTTTCTTATGGAATTATTCCCAGTTAAATATAGACAATAATTTAAATTCTTACAAGGCTAAAAGGCCTTGGAGTGGAAATAATAGCTAATGTATGGTAAACAGAGCTTTTGCTTTATTTCTGTCCTTTTACAATAAAAATACACACCCATATAATTCCTGTTTGGAAAGTGCAAGACGTTCTCTTGTAAACTGTCCTTTTTCCTTAAGCTCTGTCTGCATACCTCAGTAGGATCTGACAGTTCTGTTTCCAGTGTGCTTTGATATAGGCCCCCATCATAATGGCAGTGATACAAAATTAGCTGTACCATTGTATGCATTTCTTTCCCTGCCTAGGTACAGTCACACAGACTTCCCACAGAGTTGACCATCCCTGTGCTCAGACTGAGGGCAGCCACCAGCCTGTTTGCTGCATCAGGCAACCCATAGCATTCCCCAGCTCCACGAGTGTGCAGTAGTGAGTGATTCTAGGAAGTACAGTTATACTGTGCCATGATGATCGAGCAATTGCTTATTTTATTTGTACGAATGCTTTCTGGTTTCTGTTGCCTAAGAGGAAGTGCTATTTTGTTGTCAAACTCACCATAAACCAAGACTGAATTAACATCTCATATAGGTTTTTTTACATTATTTAGATAACAAAATTTCCATATCAACTCACTCTGAACAAGGACATGTCTGTAGCACTTCCTTAAATGTCTCTGCCATGAATGGATTTACAGTTCTCACAATTTTACTATGTATTTTTGAGGCAAATATTATATGTGAATGCAAATTCTACACGTGTATTTCATTATGGATTATATGTCATCCAGAAACTGCTGAGTTTAGGATAATTTTTTGATCACACAGACAGAGATAATACTTTATTTTTTTAGTGTCCTACAACATGAACTACGTGTCTTGTTTTTGTCGGTGGCATTAGAGATTAAGAATCACAAACTTGGGGGAACTCTTAGCTAGAAATCTGAGCTAATTTAGAAGGCAGTAGGTCTTTACATATCAAAGATGACTTTATGACTGAAAATCTCTTCTCACACTCAGAAAAGCTAACAAATTCCAGACATTTGGGAGGGTCCTACAAAGGAAGGATTTTTGGCTTCTACTTTTAGCATATTTCACATTTTTAGGCAAGCTTACAGCTGCTTTTCAACCACTGAAGATCACTATAGTCTCATTCCATTTTCATTTTTTTTCCTAAGCTTGCTTTTTGTCACTGTTTATACTGCCAAGGGATAAAATGTGACTGCCTGTTTCTCAGGTGAGTATTCTGGTCTCTGAAAGCCAGAACTTGCTGTTAGCAGTAAACACTTAGGTACTAGAACACTTCTCAGAAGGCATGGCAAAACAACAGGCTTGTATTTGATACTCTAAATGCAAATAATGTAACAGGTACATGTACCACTTTGGTTGTTCCTCTTTTTCTGAACCAACACTAGGAAGCTCTTTTGGGCTTCCCCAAGTTTAAGTTGTTCCCTTTGGCTGCTGTGTTAAGCTACAGCATGTAAGCTTTGTTTCCCTCAAACAAAATAAATGGTAGAGGTGCGGATCCTTAGCAGTATCAAGGTCTCACTACAATGATAGTTGCAGGTTTGCGGGTTCCAGTGCTAACCATTATGTGTGTACACATTTTGGCTCTCTTCTTTATTTTTTCTCCTATTTTTACCTCATCAGGAGAATGCCTGTTGCTCCCAGGGAGAAACAATGAAAAGTGTAGGGCCAAGGGATAAGGAACAGGTTTGTGGTAAGGTTTTGCCTTCACAGAGCAGTCTGCCACTCTGAAACAGGGTGATACAAAGTGTCATATGATGCTTTTTTAACTTTGGCCACTGTAGAAACAGCTGAAGGTAAGGCAATAAAAGCCTCCTCCCTGTCTGCGCGTTGTAAAAATGTAATGGTTGAGGAAATAGCTTGCAAAATATAAATGAAATGTAAATACAATCTGTAAGTAAGGTCCCTTTCAGACTGTGGTTCCACAATCATTCTTCTGGATTCTGAAGTTAACCAAAACTCACGATACTGAGTTTCTGCTGTCTTTATGTTTCTGTGTTAGCTTTGCCTGACAGAAGAAAGAAAAATTACAGGTCCAGCGTAAAGCTGGTTGCCCACCCCTTTTTAATCAACACACCCAAATCCAGGATGTAGCTTTGCACTGATTTGCTATGCCATACCGTAGTGCTGTTACATTGTTAATGCTACACCTTGTACATTAAAATTAGACAACATCGATGTAATTTGATTAAAAGATGCAAACTGACTTCAAACTCAGCATCTTCCATCCTTCCACTGCTAAGGGTCACTCACAAGAAAATCCAACACCAGCCGTATTGGATATACTGAACTGGGTATGGAGTTGCAAATGGCTGCCATATGCCACTAAGAAGCAGCCAGAGAAAACAGAGAAAAGCTTCAGGCCTGGAGGCTAATATCATTTATTGTCTGTGGGGATGTTAAAGGATGTCTGCACTGATTTTCTATGAATCCAAAAGTAATGCATGCTTTTTTATTTCCATGGAAGCTACAAGGTACAAAATGTACAACAACACAATTTGACAGAGCAAATTCTCAGCTACAAAACACTGTTTTTTTCAGCGTAGTCATCCCCACTAGCTGTACCTTTTGCCAGCAATGAAAAAGAGCCTGAATATCACACTGTTAAAATCTTCACCAGTAGAAGTGACTCACTATTACTGTTGTCACTGCTGAAATGCACCACTTACTGCCTCTCTGTGCTGCAATTGCTGCAGGTTGTCTTTTCACTATTGACTTTGATTAAAGTTTCCCAGACCAGTTTCCCTTGATGCTGTTTTAAAACATTGTGACTTGGTATGAATGGTGTTTTTATTTTTCTCCTTACTGCTCCACTCACTGCTGCATTTCTGATGTATGTTGTTTCAATCTGTGACAGGATTCAGATCTTATTTATATGAATAAGATGCAAATTCTGAATGCAAAAGAAGCATCTGCTTTCCAAGACACCTACAAGGGCTGCTCCAAAAGTAATGCCTCCTATTCTCTTGCCTTATGACATCAGAGGTGGGTGTCAGTGTCAGGGCAGGAGATGCTGACCCATCCCACCAGTATTCCATTACATTTTGTTGCCATGTGACTGATGGTAGCAAAAGGGCAGTCTGACAAAATGGCACCTGACATGGAAGTGCATATGAAGCAAAGGTGTGGAACTGAATTCCTCAGTGTGGAAAAAATGAAACCCACTGACATTCACTGATGCATGCTGAGTGTTTATGGAGACTGAACAGTGGAGGTGAGCGCAGCGAGGTGGAGAGTGGTGCATTTCAGCAGTGGAAACAGCAGATCATCTTTTAAACAAGTGTGATATGCAGGCTCTTGTTCACTGCTGGTGAAAGGCATAGCTAGTGGTGGTGGCAATGCTGAAAAATAGTTTCATAGGTGAGAATTTGCCCTATCAAATGACTTTTCAAGTGACTAACTCCATACAAAAGCAAGAACGAAATACTTTCACATATAGGTTACAACGAACAGCGGATGATAGCCACCACATATCATCAGTTTTGCTGCAAAGTAAACTAAATTCTGCAAGCTCAGCTACTCCCTTGCATTAACTGCTTTGTTACACTGCACCAATTCATCAGCGGGAAGAACCAGTCTTGGTGTGGGCAGAACACTTGAAGTTCTCTTCTACAGAAACAGCCCTCAGCACAACCACAGCTGACACTGCAGCGATGGCCAGGCGAACCGGAGCGACAGGGACGGAGCAAACCAAAACGGAGGGAAATCTCCTCCACTACGGTGTGAAACTCCTTCAGGAATTGGACTCAAGGATCCTTTTAGCTCGGAGCGCTCTGCGGTTCCGGAACTCTAAGGAAGAGCGGGCACAAACACTGATGACCCTGCTTCACACCTGGAATCGATGGATAAATTTACATAGCCACTCAATTATTTCCATCTCCGATACTTCAAACACACGGGGCGCATAATGAGATGTAAATTTTGACCAGCTCCCATCGTAAAACAGGCAAATTCAGTGGTGAGCGCTCCCAGCGAGCAGCAAGTAAACGCAAGGACTCAATTCGGGTTAAATCTCAAACTCAGCCCTCCTTTCCCAGCGGGGCAGCTTGCGAAACGCCGGAACCCAGCACTCCCGCGGGGTGCTCTTCCAAATTCCCCGCCGCCGAAAAGGGCGGCTGGGCGACCGCACCGCGAGGGAGGCGCAGGGCGGAAGGGCGGCGCCCAGCCCCGCAGGGCAGCACCTCTCCCGCCCGAGCCGAATTTAAACTGCGTTGCTGGTCCCCGCGCAAAGCACTAACGCTGGCCGATCCCGCGCGCCTCTCCCCTCTCCCCCCTACAGCCAATAGAAGAGCCGCTTCGTCCCCCTCCTCGCCAATCGGGGCGCGGTTTATTGGCGGCTGCGAGGAGCGCTCGCTGTGCGCGCCCGCTCGCTGTGGAGCTGGGTGCCTGGCGCGGGGCAGCGCGTCCCCTCCTCCCGCGCTTTGTTGGTGCCTCGGCGGGCGGCGGCGGCGGCGATGCCCGAGTTCCTGGCGGACCCGTCGGTCCTGACGAAGGAGAAGCTGAAAAGCGAGCTGATCGCCAACAATGTGAGCCTGCCGGGCGGCGAGCAGCGCAAAGACGTCTACGTGCAGCTCTACCTGCAGCACCTCACCGCCCGCAACCCGCCCGTCGCCGCGCAACCCGACTTCTCCAGCGACGAGGAGCGGGAGCCCACCCCCATCG
Organism: Perdix hodgsoniae; assembly: GCA_035772895.1. Classification (NCBI taxonomy): domain Eukaryota; kingdom Metazoa; phylum Chordata; class Aves; order Galliformes; family Phasianidae; genus Perdix; species Perdix hodgsoniae. The sequence goes on from JAPSGF010000092.1 coordinate 970,263, forward strand.
GCGTCCGGGGCCGCGGGGCCTCCGTCGGACGGGTGAGTGCCGCCGCGCCGCGTTCCCGGGCCCTCAGCCCGCCTTCCCGCCCGGCCGCTGCTCGGGGCCCGCCGGGAGCGCAGCGCCGCCGCCCGTCCGCCCGGCCGGCCCCGGGGCGGCTCCGCCGAAAGCGACCGAAGCGCGGCCCCCGGCGAACAGCCCCACGTGGAAGGCAGTGAAAGAACAGCCTGTTTGTTTTGGTTAATGAAGTGCGCTGTTTTAGTACGGTCTGCTTAATGTAGCTGTCTGCTCCTACGGCTGAGCACGTGTTTTAGAGCCGAGCGCTTCTGCTGTGCTGTTAGGCGCCTTCTGGACGTAGTTCTTAATATCGTGCGTGTAGGGGACAGGGCAGCTGGTGCCACCGAGTTCTTTTCCCTTTGGATACGCGTGATTTTTCCCTTTTAATTTCTACCAAGAGCTATGTAAACGCTCACGTATCATTTAAGCGATTGTTTAATTCGTCAGTGAAAAGTGAACGTGCTGTCTGGCCTTATAAGAGATTGTCAGCTGCAGTTTAGATTTGTGTGACATCATGCTACTTGATTATGTCCGCATTGCTCCCTTTAAAAGCTCACTTGTAAAGCAAGAGCACGGATCACTCTTTAAAAGATATTCCGTGCTTCAAACTTAAAAAAAAAAAAAAACAAAAACAAACAGCCAAAGACACCAACGCTTCTTGAACTTATAAACTGAAAATTGCACCTATAAGATTTCTAACCAAATGGTTTGCCTTTTTCAATGTCTGCCTAATTAAAACACTGAAGTTTACGTGGGAGAAATTGTACGCAAGACTTAACACTGAAATCAGCGCTCCTTTAATATAGTGGTCTGCCTGTAGCGTTTTTTAAGGTGCTTCCAAGTGTAATAGGATGAGCTTGAATCCAGGGTGTAAGCAGCTTGTGTCGGGAAGGAGTCCCTGGAGGTTTTGTTTGTTTTTCCCCTCCTTTCCTTTTTCCCAGGGCTTGAGCTTAAACAATTAGAGGTGGCTTTTCTGTTGTTTACACAGTGGGCGTTACTCTTACACTTTTACTTTTGTTAACAATGGCCGTAAGGCTCTCTGCTGTTTCTGCTGCTCTTGTGTTAATTTCAGAGCAGTCAATTCTAAAATGTGACAGATGATGCTGGTGGCAGCTGTTTGGATTTGAGCATCCTGCATCTTATCTGAGGGACTCTGTTATGGAAACTGAGTGGAATATCTTGATAAGATTAAGAGGGGACAGAAGGGGAAGCGTTCAGACCTCGGAAAGAGGGAACTGAAAACATGGGGCAAAGGGAAGGTACCCTGACTGCAAAGCTGACTGTGGAATTAATATAAGAATGCTGTATTTTATCTAAGTTGCTTTGTAAGGCCTGGAAACAAAGGTGGGTTTGGTGTTCTATTTTTTCCTTCCTCTGTGCAATGTGATTGTTTTATCTTGTGTATTTTAAGCATGCGCCTAAGAGAACAAGAAAAGTTGGTACTGGGTGCCTTGGCAAATAAGAGCAGTCTAACTTGCAGTAATAGAGTAACATGGATAAAAGGAACAAAATTACAGTGCTCTACTAGTTCCACTTTCATTTGTGTTGGAGGTCTTAGACGTTGTTGTGTTGGCTTGAAGGGAAAATGTAAACCAGGTGTTGTAAACCTTTATAGGTCAACTGCATGGCATCTTCCGTACCTTGCAGCATTCTAGAAAAAAAAATAATAATAAATTAAGTGCTGCTTAATTTAGGAGTTGTAGAGGACTCTTCAGTGCAGATGACTGGTCATAGCTAGTGTGAACTTGCTAAAAACCGTTGAATAGATTTGCATCTTCGTAGAATCATAGAATGGCCTGGGTTGAACGGTACTACAGTGGTCATCCAGTTTCAACCCCCTGCTATGTGCAGGGTCACCGACCACCAGACCAGGCTGCCCAGAGCCACATCCAGCCTGGCCTTGAATGCCTCCAGGGATGGGGAAGTTTCTGGCCTGCTATGATCTGGTTTTTGTTTGTTTGTTTTTTTCTTTAGATACGGGTTTTTGTTTTTTAAAGACTTTATAAAATTAAGGGAACTTGATGCAGAAAACTCGCTCTTGCTGCTGGGTAATCGAGTGCCTGATTCGTGGAGGGAGAGAGAAGGTCCAGAAGTGCACTTGCAGCAAAGAGGTGTTTTGAGTAGAGAGGAGCGAAGCGAGACCTGTCGCTGCCGTCTCAAGTTGGCGCTTACTCGCTCGGAATACCAACTCGACTCGGAATAACCAACGCGGCAGCGTGCGGCTTTGTGCTCCCACGCGCCCTGCCTGCTAAGTCCCGTCTGCCGAGGTTCAGCTGTCTGTCGCTTCTGCGCTCCGATCGGGCCCCGGCCTGCCGGCGCTGTGCCAAGTGCATCGAGAGCCTCTTCGTGTGCAGAGCTGAACCCGACGCAGCCCCTTCGCCGGGGCGGGGGCTGGAGGGCGGGGCCGGCCGCAGAAACCCTCCTTCCCTGTTCCACCGGGCATTCCTCCGAGTGTTTTTGGGAAATGAGTTCAGCTCAGCGCTCTGAGCGTGCGAGGAAGGTGGGACTGCGTCCAAGCTACCTTTCTCAAAGCGAAAACCCCAGTATGCTGGTAATGTGAAACTGAGGTGCTGTAGGACAGGTGTCTTGCATCCGCAGCAATGTTCTTGCTCATGCTTGTTTATATTTACCCTTTTTTTTTAATCCTGATACAGCAGTGAGCATACAGGTGATTAAGATGAATGTCTGAGCAGATCCAACCTTAAGGGAGTTTTGTTCTGCAGTGTTTTCAGGCCCTGGAGATGCTTTGGAATGGCAACTCTTTAGGCAGACAGTGCCTTTTTTTACTTTTCTTTTTGGAACCCGATGTTCACAGCAGAAGTATTCTAGTGTGGTAAGAACCTCAATCTCTTATGAACTGTAATGTGGTGCAGCAAATTGCATGTACTGCACTCTGCTATGCACAGCAGGATGCTGTCAAATACATCAAATTGACTAACAGTAAACTTAATTATTGTTTCAAAGATTTCACAGGAAAGCTCTTTCAGAGTATCTTTTAAAATGTGAGCACTCCTCTAGATGTAACGCTTATCTGTAGTTTTGGGACAAGGTTGGATGTGTCTTTGCTTTAGCTGTTTCTGCTTACCATGAGAGGTAAGCATATAATGTATTAAAATGATACTTCTCTGAGCCTCACTTTCTGATGTTGTCTGGAATATCCAGCTACTTCAGGTGTACTGGTGTGGATAGTTCTGTTTGTTTTGTTGCTTTTGTTTTGAGGGAGGCTGTTTCTCCCACTTCACGCAGTGGTGTGTGAGGACCGTGGCTGATGGTGGAGAAACCTTTTTCCTACAGGGGAAACTACTCTGTGTGGATGCTTATGGCGTTGGTTGATTTTAAGATGGATGTCAGGACAGCTATTTCTAGCTCAAAGGAGAAATACTACAAAATGGGTTTTTGCCTTTATAAGAGGTAGATAGTTTTGATGTTGACTTTAAAATTATCATTTTGATGTTATTGTCAAACAGGAGCTATTCAGAGCTCAGAAGGAGTAGTTTCTCGTGGCCTCACTGGTGCTGTTCGTGTCTTCCTGGAAGAACTTTGTGAAACACTGAGTGAAATTTTGGCCTTCTAAAATGGTGATTTGGGAAAGATCACTCAGATGTCTTCTCACCTTTATCCTGGTAAAGGTGTAGTGAGGACATTTGGATATGAGGTGTCTATTTGTAGCTTTTTAGAAGACACCTATTAGATAAAGATAGGTTTGTTTGTTTTAATTAAATACACAGTTAAAAAAAAAAAAACAAACACGCAATCTAGTTTCAGCTCTTAATGGTATGGTAGGTGTTAATATCTGCAGGTGATATAACTGTACTATCTCAACTACTTCCCTATTGGAAATGGGAAGAATGGTGAAAGTGGAAAGTTATGAAGATGAAGACCGTGGAAGATGGGACTGCATGCTTGGATAGGTGAGAGAATGTGAAGTTCTTGCACTGCTCAGCAATCCACTCGGTGTTTCCTTTATGGTTGTACCTCCTCAGTAGCATGTACTGTACAAATATGACCCAGAGTACACATCAGTACCTTCCGTTTGAGAGCTTTTTAGTGCTTTTAAGTTCGTGTCAGTTTCTCAAGCTTTGTCTTCTGGTCAGTATTCCACTGTCTGAGTGGTGAGATAATCTGTTAGTTTGATTTCTTGATTTGCTTGTTCATCTGAACTTCTACTCTTTCATCAGATTCTCTGAAAACAGCTCTTCACCATGCAGTATTCACCTGCTTCCAAGGCAGATGCATTCCCTTCACTGAGTAAAGTGGAATTTAGTGTCTGGGGGTGGAGGAGGAGGTGGAAGCATAAGTCCATAATCTTATCATTTAGGACTGCTGCCTTACATGGACACTGAGGTGTGGCATGTCCTTGCTAGGCGTAAAAGACAATTCTCAAAGCTGACTTTATCAACATCTCTGGATTAACTGCCATATAATTTTCTTTCCATTGTTTAGTTTGTTTGTCATAAAGCTTAGTAAATATTATATTAATGTTCAGACTTAAAATTATACTATGGCAGAAAATGTTTGTATATAATTGAATAAGAAGTGCAAGGGGAATAGACCAGTGTTTCAGCATGCAAGCCTGGCAACTGCAGTTGCTTATCTTTCCCAAGAGAAATAAGTGTCACCAGGGGTGACACTGTACAAACTGGAGAGTTAAAGAGCATCCTGTTGACATGATTTGGGCTTCCTTAGCCTGTCTTAACCTCATTCAGAGGAATAGTAAAGAAGCCCTGAGCCTTTCTGCTGCTGGTGATGAAGCTGCACCTGTTTGAGATTAAGGCCTTTGAATATCTTAATGTGGGTGCCATTTAACTCAGGATTTAAAAATACTTTTGATGTACCATGGCTGTTTGCATAATGATTTCTTGATGATGTTACTCCTGCTTGTCTGGTGGATCAATTTTGGAAGCTAGTGCAGGTAGAAATCAGGTCTGTCTGACAAACTGATCTGTGGTTGTTAGATTTCTCATCGGCAGGAATAGCAAAGGTGAGGTATGCAATGGCTTGTAGGTATGAATTCACATAACTTAAACTTTCTGCTCCTTCCCTTTTACAGAAAGAAGGTGGAAGGTTTCAGTGCAGCTAGATGATACTGAGCAGGTGACCATTTCTTGTTTTGTGTTTTCCTGTTGCTGTAGAACTGAGAGCTGTGTGGGAATCCCATCCTTATAATTCACTTAAGCACTTGTTTGAAGGGTTGGGTACCAGCTGATCTAAAACTGAGTGTGACAGACACGCTACCAAATTTCTATCTTTTTGGTAGGAATGGATCTCTCTAGTGAAGTATGCTGATCCTCTTCTATTTTTTTCCTAGAAAATGGCCATGACTGGATGCCTTTTTCCTTAATGCTGCTAGCTCTGGTTGGGATTATGAGATCTTCTAATAAGGATTTGTGAGTCTGGGTATAGTGCTGCAAGAATATTTACAGGATTATGGGCAAAGTACCACCTTACTTCAGCAAATCCTGGTGTTCACTAGAATTTTGTTTTTAAACTCTTAAACTTTTAATTTTTCAAGTGTACACAAGATCAGGAAAATGTGGGTGTTCTTTTGTTTGTATTGCTGTCATTTCAAATGAGGGAAAAAAGGATGAATTTTAAAGTCAGTCCTTTTGACCTGTCTCCCAGAATACTCTCATGAATAAGTTGTCATGCACAGAAAGTGCAGTGGTGCTTTGTAATGTGATAACAACGTTGTTGCTGAGATTCATGCTGTCATATCACAGACAAGACAGGAAAGAATTTTTCTCGTACCTTATGCTTCTGGGACTGATCCTTAGTGGTTAAGTTGCAGCTTTTTACTTGTATGAGTGACATTTTTTGCATCTGCTTAAAGGGGAATAAGTGTTCAAAAGTGAAGACTGAAGACATCACAGAACACAAGATAATCAATGTGTCTGGCTGTAGTATTGAACAACTCATTACTTTTGACTTTTCATTTTTCTGCTGCCTTCCTTTTCTGGTGAGACTGACTGTTCTGATGGTTTCAGTTCGTGGTAACGAGAAGTGATGCAGAATAATACAGTGAGAAACGGTATTTGGAAGAAAATACTAGTACTATATGTGAGTTTACTTGCATTGCTGTATCATATTACTGATAAGTTGCAGTTATGTCTGATGAAGATCTCTGTAAAACAACTGGTAGAACACCAAGTAGTTCTTCTGCTGTGTATTTTCCAACAGTACAACCTCTTCTGTGATGTGTAGGTGATGGAAATTAATCATATCTTAAATGTGGTTTCCAGTTCTTTAAAGAGGCATTGGAATGTCACTTCCTGCATCATACTAGTTTTCATATGAAGTACCAAAGTATTATCCTAGTTAATCTGACCAGTGGTGTGTGTGAATGCTGGATATGTCAGTAGTCTGAACAGATCCTAACAGCAAAACCCAGCATATGTTTTGAAGCTCTTCACTGTTGCAACATTTCAATAATCCAGGAAGTCCAGAGATGAATTTTTTTTATTAATACAATAACACTACTTTGTGTTAAGTGTAACTAATAGATTAAAAAGTAAATAAAATTTTCTGCTTGTAGCTGCAAGTTTTCTGACTTTTGTTACAGGATAAATGGCTCCTGTTATTTTAAGAGCAAATAAAATATTTTTTTCATGATAAAGGAATGGAATGGCAGATTCATACATCATTTCATCAGTTACTAGACAGACTTGCCACTTGACATTTTCTTCAGATTTCTTGGAGACCTTTTCTTATTTTTAAGAAACAGTGCAATTTCATGGAGATTCTGTTGCTGGTGTTACAACAATCTAGGAGTTAAAGAAAATCTAAGTTAATTAGGGAGGCAGTTACGTTAGAAAATCTTACACAGTTGCTGTTTAGCTTTAAAACATCAATACTAAGCTTGCATACAAACCAGTGGTAGAACTGGCAAAAATGCCTGTCTAGTTACTATTGACTCGTATCAGTGATTTTACAGTCTTCTAGTGCTATCTTAGTAAATACATCAAGAAAAAAGCTTTTAACCATGAATGAATGTTACAGCTTATTTGCATTTGGGATTTTAAGATTTTCACTAAGCAACAAGAGACCCTGATAGTTCTTCTGAGCAATCAAGTTGAATCCCATTAAATGTATTATTTGTATCTGTTTATGTATTACAACTTTGTGATACTGCTTTGAAGTAAGTTGTATTAGTTTCTTTTCTGTTGAGCAAGCAATTCCTAAGCATATTTATTCTGCTATCATACCTCGTCACCCTCTTGAAGGTCTTGGAGCCTGGGAATGGCTATGGTAGCAACATTTGTTCAACTTGGGAAGCCTTTGTGATTGTTCTGGATGTTGTAGAAACATCTAATGTGGGAGTAGCATCTTGGCAGGTTATTTTGATAATTATCTGCATGTGGTGGTGTGTTGCCAGCTGTTCAAGAGGTGTTGCCAGAGTTGTTTGTAGGATTCAATGACGATGCAATAAGAACAACCTGAGGAGATGGAGAGGGTGTTGAAAATTTGGGGGTGTTCTTGGCTTTGCCACTCCCTCTCTCATTTCATAACATCGTGTAATATCCCAGAGAATGTTAGGAGAAGAGGGGGAATAGGGATTTGGGGAGCTTGATTGGGAGTGTGTGATTACTGAGGAACTACTTCCACAATGATAGAGAAAGAGGTATTGACCTGCTAAGTAGAAGGGTAGTACAAAAAAAGCCAATGGAATGTGAATATTTGTAGTTTAGAGTAGTGTTGGATGAACGTTTAGAAGTTTACCTTTCCAATCATTGGAGAGCAATCCTCTCCATTTGTATGCCTCAAATTAAAATATGGTCAGAATAATGAGTAAGAAATTTATTATTATAGAGGCATCTTATAATGGGCATTTCCTTCTATGAACAAGAAACATGTTTGTGTGTTATTTCATAAGTGTAAATGGCTTGAAGTGTTTGGTGAATGCTTTACTTTTAGTTGGGAATGGGTAGGAGTAGAATATAATTACTTTTCTAATGGGTTTCTTAGCTGCCTGCCCTCAGAATAAAAACATGTTCTGCATTAACTGGAAATGTTCTGCTTTTTATTTTCACAGAAAGCCACAAAGAAAACTGACAAACTCAGGACAGAGGAAAAAGATGACTTAGATGTAACAGAACTCAGTAATGAAGATCTTCAAGAGCAACTTACAAAGTATGGAATAAATCCTGGCCCAATTGTAGGTATGTCAACTAAGCTAAACTTCAGTGCTTAGTAGTCTGAAGTTCTTTGCTAAGGTTATTTGTTAGTACCGATGCTGTTGCAATTTTATTTTCCACTGAAAATGTTTTCATTGAACTAAATACATTGAAAATGCTTGAGGCATTCCTGTGGAGGCAAACTCATAGTTTATTCCCCTTATGTTCTAGGCTATCTATACTTGTTCCAACTCCTTTTCTGAAGCCACGCAACTACTAAAGATCAGTGGAAATTAGGTCTGATACAGAGATTGAGATCTGGAGCCTGTCTAAATAGCAAGTACATCTTACATAATAATTTAAGATCTGAGGGCAGAATGAGCATGGAACTTTTCCCTGGGGCATTTCCTACTCTCTGCGTTCAGCATTAATGTTTTTCTTTTTTTCTTCTGGCCCCTTAACCTTGCATTCCATCCTGTATGCTGACCTACTTCAGCAGGGCGTATGGCAAAAAGTCACTACCCCAGCTTAATCCCTTGCCTTAGGCACTCTCCTGCGATACAAGATCAAAGGTCCCCGCCTTTCAGCATGTGCACTGGCCTGATGGCAAGATAATTTGATTTTACAACTCTTCAGTAGGAGATAGTTTCATCTAGCACACTGAATCTTCTGTGGAATGTGTTTGAAATAGAATGGAAGTGCCAGTAATAAAGTCTGGAGTCTTGTGTGTGTTCAGATAGCTTGGTGCATAATATTTTCTATTACCTGTTTCTGTAGTCTGCTCATTCAACCTCCTTCTCTTGGGTAGGGCTCAAGGCTCCTGGAAAATTCAAGTAACTACACAGTTCCTTAGAAATACATTCAGACTTGATTTTAAAAACTTCAATTCCTACAGGGTGTGGATTTTGTTGTGACAGCTTTTTTTTATGTGTAAAGAAGACTTCTCAGAAGATTTTAGATAAAGCAGGACTTCGCTGTTGCTAGCAGTGCAGGCACTGGTTATTTCTACAGATTTTTTTGTTAGCACAGTACTGATGTGAAAGTATGTGACAGCTTTTTGTTTTAACCTAACAGCTGGATGCAGGAAACAGAAGCTTTGTTCTTGTTGCTTACTTACACCACCTCCCATGCTTATTGGGCCAGATTTGAAAGCAGGGCAAATGTTAAACTAAGGAGAGGGATGTTAATTTCAGGATAATGGAGCTATGATGACAGTATTGGAATCTGCATGGATACTTGCCTTTGCAGTATCAATCTCATTAGGTTTTTGTGGAGGTATGAGAACTCATGTCACAATGTGTGAAACAACATAATAGCTGATTGAGTTACCCTTCTTTAGATGAATGCTCACAACAGTAGGTGCACCAGCACATCTCAGCTTGTTAGAGTTCTCTTGAACCAAACACTCAAGTCTTAGAGGTACAATTATATACCTTTATATATACAATTATATATATACAATTATATATATATGCTGTGGGTATACAGACGTGAAAAATACAGAATAGGTATATGGAAATTGCTGAGGAATACATAATAATGAAGTTCTAGGAGTCAGGCCAGGAAAGACCAAAACTGCATCTCTAGCATTTATCTTTTGCTACAGCTACTACAAGGAAACTTTATGAGAAAAAGCTGTTGAAACTGATGGAGCAAGGTCCAGAACTGAAGACACCTGTGCCTCTCCCAGTGATTTCTTCAACTACTGAGAACACCAGACAGAATGGAAATAATGATTCTGACCAGTACAGTGACAATGAAGAAGGTAAGCCTGTAGCAGAACTTGCATCAAACTATTCAAGTTAGTATGAGTAACACTTGGAGTAGAAGAAAGAGAAGAGAGCATGATCTGCTGATGGTTGAGGCTTAAAGATACTGCAGTAGACCATGTTGTTTGTATACTTCATGGAGTGCTAACACAGTGACCCAGGAGGTGTTCTGGGAAATGAAATTTTATTGTAAGCTGCTCCTTTCTTATTCATCCAGTTTCCCTACAGATCTGAGCCTGTAAATGTGATAGGTAGGAGAACTGGATATTAAGTGTTCAGTGTTCTTTGCACTTCAACTTTGAGTTTCATCTTACGACACACACAGTAGTTACCTTTATTTTTGGTTAGAGTGTCAATATTTAAGTTTATGCTTCTAAACACAGTTTAATTTCTTGCACATGGTAATTCCTCTTATGCTCTGTTCCTTAGGGACCTGGAGTGGGTCAACTGGTGTGTGTGTGTGGTTTCTGCTCTCTTAATATCAAGAAATGATAAGGGCTGGAGAGGTAGAATCTAAAGCACACAATATATCTTTCAAAAAATAATGGTATAGACTTTCAAGGAACATCACTTTGGTTAAAGTAACTGCAATCTAATACCAGTTTCTAAGTGGAACAGCTGAATTAGTCAAAGGTTGTCTGAATTATAGGATCCTTTTTTTTTTTTTTAGGATAGAACTCATGCATTGGGTCAGTTAAGTTCATTCTTCAGAAGATTGTGTTCTTCATTGGAGAAACTTAACCTATGCTTGCCAGGTTGTTTAAGGAAACAGTAGTTCATGAAGTTTGATACCTCTTTAAATTAGTGCAATAAAATTCATTTAAACCAATTGCAGTTTATGAATCAGTAATATAGAAACTGGTTATTGAAACTGATTACAGATCTAAAGACTGAGCTGAGGCTTGAGAAGAGAGAACCTCTGAAAGGCAGGATGAAGACTCCAGTAGCACTCAAACAAAGAAGAGTTGTTGAGCATAACCAGGTATGTTTCATTTAGTGGCATTTAGAACAGCTACTAACTTCAGGCAGTGTACTCACTAAACATAATCATATTTGATTAAGTGGGCTATGCTGTTCTTAAAAGTTTGGTGGTGTTCTTTGTTTTAAGAAAGCCTATTCTAATACAGCATGAAAATCTTGTGAATTAACTACATCTGCTACTTTTTGCCTGTGTGTTAATGTTCAAAAAATCACGGTCTGCTACTTGTCACACTTGCCAGTGTGTGTAGATCACCTTTGAGGAAAACTCTAGGCAACCTTTACATGTTTAAATTCAAAATCTGACAGATAATAGGCTGGAGGTAATGATGTTCTGTTTTATAAATATAAATGACGTAATAAAAGGAGCAATTTCTCAGGAGAAAAAAAAAAAAACAACCTGAAAATATTTTGTCAGAGATACTTTTAAATACTCCTGTACGTCATATTTCTATCTAGTTTTAGTGCCTATCTGTAGATAAACAGAAGTGTGTGTACAGTGGTCTGTTATAATTGTGGTTTAAATGTAACAATCTATAAAATAATGCATTATGCAACATCTCTGATATCTATTGGATGCTTTTTCCTCAGCCACACGTGTAGCAGCATTACTAGAATACACATCAATTTATAGAAAACTTCTTAGAAAAATAACTGCTTTTAACTTCAAAGTATGTACCTCTTGTTCTTTAATATTAGTTCTCTTGACCAAAGGGGTTTTTACAGAGGTACCTCAGGCTTTCAAACTGCTGACTAAATACTTTATTCAGTGATTGGTGATCTGTTCTTACGATGTGACAGTGTCACTAAATATCCTGCTGCACAGCTTAGATTACTGAAGATATTTACAGTGTTACTCATCTGACCAATAAGTAGTGGAGTTATGCTACATTAAGAACTTGTCCAGAAAACATTCTAGAGGGGAGTGATCTGACCTGTTAATGTTCTTATCTGCTACTACCAGGCTATTAAGAGACCAGTCTTTTGTCAAGATTGTACAGGATGGTAAATGCCATATTGTTCCTATTTGCGTGGTAGGTGTGTATACAGGCATGTTGTATTTTGTTATGAATATCACCTAAAGCAGGTAATGCACAGCTCTGTGTGTTAGTTACTGGAGTCCTCAGCTACTTCTGCTTATATTTAACTTTATTCTTAGGGGTGCAGACTAAACATATCTTTCTTCTACAGATCAAAACCAACACACAGTTCGACACACAAGATCAACGTTCTTTAACATATTCAATTTGACCTCATGATGGTCTTTGTAATAGGCATCAGAATCATAAGGTTCTTCTATTTTAGGGATTGTTCTTTTCTAAGTCACCGTCCATCCAAAAATCCCTGCTAGCTTCAGTGTGTTGGAGGTATTTAATTTGGCTGTCAACAAATCTTTGTAATCTTCAGTTACCTGCTTCCTTTTTTGTTTTTGTGGTATTTTTCGGTGATGAGGAATTAGTCAATTTTTAAATCCCATTTTGCTGTAATAATACCAAGTTATTACTCTGTTTTCTCTTGCAATCTTGTGTGTGCTATAGATGTAATATTTTTGCAGTTTGCATATTTTAAATACCAGTAATTAATCAAAGGAGTATCACTTGAAATGCTATCTTTGTGGATTTGTCAAAATGACAAATTCTTGAAGAACTCTCAAGTTTGTTAAACCTTTCGCCTTTATACTCATGATTTTTGCTATAAAATAAAAAAAAACCAAACAACACCATCACATTATAGTTGCTTGAGGCAGAGGAAGCAAAACTTCAAATGTTTTTGGCGAGCAAATAACACTGGAATATTTGGAAGGTGGTAATCTTTATTTCTTGTGAAATGGGGTCTCTAGATTGCAAATGATGTGTCAGGTGACCATACTCATTCTGCAGAATTAGATGCAACTTCTGTTTGCTGTCTGGCAATGAGTCCAAGATTGATATTCTGAAGAGTGGTGGGGCTAAACTGGTTGGCAGTGTGATGTGAACAGCTTATTAGTCACTTGTGGATCCTATGCTGCACTATTTTTAGTGTAGATGTATGCAGGTGGAAAGACTGTCGTCTGGTGCTGAAGGCTTGGTAGTGGTGAATGTTAGTGTTCTTTCTTATGAGTGCAGATAAGAAGTCTATGGAGGCTGGTGTAAAAACCAGAGGAGGAGGTGAGTGGGAGGCATTGACTTGTCTTATCAGCTGGTTAGCAGAAATGGGCTAGATGAATTTGAGTCCTGCCCTTTGTGCCTAATTGTCTCCTCATAGTGAACTAAGAAAGTTGGAAGAAAACACTAACTTTGTATTCTTCCAGGCAGGTGAACATAAAGTTAGTGGTTGGGAGCATGAGCTTAAGGCCACATAGTAGGTGAGAAACAGGTGGACTAAGCCATGTAGAAGTTAAGGAGTCCTTAGAGCTTGGAATTATTTGCTTTTGTTACATTTCTGCAGAGGTGTTCTGGTTGTGCTGTGTTCCCCTACTCTTCTTTACTCTGTTTTTTATTACCTATGTAACAACTTCGTGGATATCAAACATGCATGTTGTAGTTGTTGACATACACATCTGTTGTGTGTATGCCATGTGAAAAGCACAGAACTGTTAGTTGGTAAGTGATATCAGGTAACATCATTATCTGTGTCAGTTGAACACATGTTCTGAATGATGCTTCTAAACAGTATTGCATCTTTATCTGACTATATACCAGGGTACTGGTGTATCTAAATATTACACTTGATAGGGTTTATTTACTTCAGGTATTTGTGGGATAAGCAGAGGACACCTGTGCAATTAACGATGAAGGTAGCTGTGACTGAAGACATACTTCTTTCTGGTCTATTGAATAGGCGCTGCTGAAGTTGGGATGGGTCTCATGCAGTACACTTAGTCTTTTCCTGTATTTTTTCATGCAAGATTTCCCTGGTACTTAAAACACACGTCTTTCAATCACTGAGGAACTCAGTATGTAGATTCTTATTTACTGAAGACCTCTTTAGACAAAGTTCCTAGTAAGATCCCTATTAATGAAGAGCTCCCTCTGGAGCTCTCCATTTGTAGGACAAGAAAATTGTCTTGTTGCATTCTTGAGTAGAATTAGAGTTGAACTTCTCTGAAATTAGTGTGTTTTTTTCTAAAGCTTCTGAGAAAGAACACCTCAAATAGAAAGAGGAGATGTGATTGAATGTTGCAGATTAAGCTTTTCTTAACGGGGATGTGAGAAGCTAGTATCTAGTGAATGTATAAGCAGAGATTAAGAGACCTTTAATCTGTTAGTCTGTTTAAATTTGAAAGTATCAGAGACATAGGCTGAAATATGTAGTTCTGTCTGAAATATCTGAATGTATTTGGACTTGAGATCTGTTCACAAATATGTTGTTCAGTTATCAGATTATTTCAGTGACTTTGAAGTATAGCAAAACACTTGTGCTCCCTCTGCTGGTTATATAGTAGCTGTAATATTTCTGTTCAAAATTATAGAGCTGCTCAGCTTCTAGTTTCACTTCAGAGATAAAATTGGGAAGCTGAGAAGGGTGGTGTTATACTTTCTCACTTGATAAACAAATACCTTTCAGCCTATACTCTGAATGCATTGTTTTGTGGGCTAATTCTTTCAGTGAAGTTATTTTGATGCACCAGTCTGTGTAACTCCCAGCAACACCAAAGAACTTTCAAAAACTTGGTAATGCACCAGTGGAAGAGATGCGTAGATCTCATTATCAACAAGTGATTTTTCTCTAATTGTTTTTAAGCAAACAAACAAAATCTTAAGTTCAATTTAGAAGAAGCATCTCCCTTTCCTTCTAGATTTATGCTTGGAATTAGATTTGAGGAAGATTTTAATCTAAGCATAAAACTTGCAGTAAAGCTGTGGGAATTGATCTATGCCTCCTTCTGGCTATGAAAGTCTGGCACTTTGCTATTATTTGGCTTTATTATGAACTGTTTTAAGCTTGGCCATTCAAACCCACAGTTGAGTGACTTTTATCGTTGTGGAAACTCCTGAAATTACAAAAACATCTTTTCCCTCTGTGTGGAGATGAGATCTTTTTGATATGCAGGTGTCTGTGCGTGAACTGTCTGCAGGAGAGAATACGTTTGTGAGTTGAACAAATTATTGCATTCTGCTTGTGATCATATCTTTTTGGTTGCTTTTTTTGTTTGTTTTTTTTTGGTTGTTTTTTTGTAGGGAGGTAATGTAACAAGCCTAGAAGTCAGCATATCCACTGTCTGATTTTCAGTACTACTTGAAGCATCCATTATTTCATGCTATTGCAGTGAGAAGATTAACAGATTTTACTGTTATGTATCATTTAGTCAGCTCAGTATTTGAAAAACAGATAACTCTAACCTAAGTATTGTAAGTCATCACTGCCCGTTTAGCTAGCTAGATGTTTTTGGATCCAAGGTTACCGGGTTTCTTCAGTTTGTTTTTAGTGTGGGGTTGTTTTGCTTTTAGTTCTAGATGTTTGTTCTGGAGTATGTATGCTATTTTGGCTTTTGGTTTGTGTATCCAATGTTGAGAGCTGGCTTTCATGTATTTGATCATGTGTTTGATACTTGAATAGACTTATTCTCAAGATGGAGTTACTGAGACTGTCTGGACAAGTGGATCTTCAAAAAGTGGACCTCTTCAGGCATTTTCTAGGGAGTCTACAAGAGTGTCAAGAAGAACACCAAGGAAAAGGGTGATGAGAGGCTTATTATAATAGAAAAGCTTTTTTTTTTTTTTCCACTATTAGGGTCCCAGTGGCTGTTTTATTCAACTGTTTTCTTTTGTTTGTTTTAAACAAACAGGTGGAAGCTACAGTACAGTTGCCTGTAGATGATGCTGTTATATCAGAGAGTACTCCCATAGCTGAAACTATATTGACTGCAAGCAACGAAGCCCTAGTAAATATGCTTAGTAAATATATTTAATGAATAATGCAAGTAGTATTTCTCTGTAACACCTTTATAATATGCCTTTACTGACAGAATTGTTTTAAACAGGCTGTTTTTAAAGAAAGTAAGACTTCTTTTATTCAGTAGTCTATATTAGTGCCCAGTGGTGCTCACTTTGAGATGGGACTAGGTAGACACATGGTTTCGTATCTTTTTGGGGGGGAGGGTTGAGAAGATCTGCTTAAAAAGCTCAGATCTCTTCTTAATTTAAGTACATATAGAATATTTGCTTTAAAGCTTGGCTTTTCTTGTGAACTAATTAGCTTCTGTCTTACTAAGTGGCTTGAAATGAACTATTTAGTATGATAAGCATTGCATTTCCTTTGCTTACGGCATAGTATCTGTTACATAACCTTCAATGAATTCCTAACATGCTTATATTTGCTGCAGATAAGGGTTTTGTTGTTTGGTTCTGTCTCCCTTCCCCATTTTACTTTGTGTTTTGGTTAATTCTGAGTTTGAACAATTTTGAATCTCGGCAGGTTGGCAATAGGGTGCCTGGAAATTTCAAGCATGCAACTCCTACATTGTCAATCAGTGAACCCTCAGACATGCCCAGAAGAACACCAAAGAAACCACTGATGACAGCTGAAGTAAATTAAAACTTAGATTGTTATTGCTTACTCTCTTTGAAGAAGTTCTTGTGTGTATGGATTTATTCTGTAGTACAGAAGGGGTGGAGGGACTCATTGCCCAGGTGGGCGTGATAGTGTAACTAAACTAGCATTGTCATATGACATCAAAAAGAGTGTGTGTATATATATATATATTTCTTATCCTTCCTTGTTTTTGTAAGGTGGAAAGAATCCTCTTTTGGACTATCACTTTGTCTTACGTTGTATGGAATGTACTTTCTTCTTTAAACTATCTGAATAGTTCAGAGAGCAAAATTGTTATCTAGCTCTGATCTTATAGATCAGCATATCCTGGAAAAAAAAGTGCCTTATCTGTAGGACTAAAGTGGTAGGATTACTTGAAATCAAAAGTCTGAATTTAGAAAGCAACTATAGATTTGTTAGCTACCAAAAAAGAAAATCTTTCTTATACTTGTTAGTCTATTCAAGCTGTCGAGATTATTTGGATAAATGTCTAAAGCACTTGAGAGTATATGCAATTGTAGTTATTAATGTAGTACTGAATTACTATTGAATTTTACATTACAAAATAATACTTGGCTGAATTTAAATGGAGTTCATTGCTCCATGTAGATATTGTATATAGAAGTTGCATTAATGCTTGTGAAGCCTGCTCTACCAATGGATGTGAGACTTATTACACAGGCTACTTTATTTGCTTATAAGAACTACTGCAGTTTAGGCTCGATTGTCAAATAAGATGGTTGTGGAAAAGTTGATATTTTATTTCAAACTGCGTAGTATTTCACTGTACTATGGCATTGTCTGTTACAGCAGAAAGAGGCAGATTGCCCACGTCAGTGCTTGGTTAATCATGTTGGCCGCAAACACTCCTATGATGTGCTCAACACAGCCATGATAGAGGTGATTGGTTAAGTTTTTTGATCATCTAGATCACTGGCTTGCAGATGTATTTGATGTATTCTTTATCTTAAAGGAAACTAAGGAGAGCAGTGAATACATTAAGACACCAAAAGTGGCCAGACAGCTGCCAATAATTAAGGTTAACTAACTTTTAAAATTCAGGAATTAAAGTTCTTAAATGTCACTGGGTGGCTAAGATGCTTCCTTACAAACTGCACATGGTTATGGGACACTGAGATAGTTAAGCAGAAGCCTATTGAAGTTTGTTAGGCTGATAATGGTTTTTGTTTTCCTAGGTGCCAGAGAGAACTCATACAGAAGAACGAAGAGTAGAAAGGGATATTCTGAAGGAAATGTTCCCTTATGAAGTATCAACACCTACAGGAATTAGGTATTGCTGGGGTTTATGGGGGCTTGTTTCTCACTTTTTGAGAACTATTTAAGCTGAGAAGGGTCTGTTGATTATATTGCTAGATTTCAGAGGAATGGTTTTGCAGTTCTGACTTAATGGTAGTTGAGACAACTGTTGAGCTCTTCTGTTCTGCATAGTTTTATTAGCCAAAAAAGCCTTTTCTTTATTTAAAGTTGCAGAGCAGGGGAATAAGGGGTAGCATTATAGCAGTAATTACCATAGTAACTTGCTGGAGGTTAAACAGAAAAGGCCTCTCTGTGGCTCCTAGTACGTCTATATACAACTATTTTAGCCCCTGCTGTTAGTTAAGAGGTTTCCCAGCATAGATTTGAGATTTTTTTTGAAAGCAAAAAATAATTTTCAAATAGTCTTTTTCTGTTATGTAATTGATCCTATTGTAGTCAAGCATCACTCTTAGCACGAATAAAGCTGGCATTGCGAACCGAAGGACTAATATTGGAAACTCAGTACTTCAACAGAAAACTGGAATAGCCCTCCGGATAACTAAACAGTTGATACAGCTCAGTGCCCCTTAAGAAATATTGGCTGCTACTGCGTACTGATATCTGAAATTCAGTGGGGGCTGTGGAGTCATAGCTGTTTTCATTGGGGATCTTCCTAAATTTATTAGGAAGCGAAAGATAACAGAGTAATGGACAGAAATAATTAAAGGAAACACAGCATAATTTCTAACAGAAATAGTGCAGGCAAGACTTAATTCAAATAGATTAATTACAACAGATTCTTCCAGTGGTTTCTTAATCCTTACTGCCTTGTCATTTTGCACAGTGCACTGACCTGGACATCAGTGATGTTTTAATGGCCTGAGACAATCCTAGATTCAGAAGTCCTGGAAAGACTGCAGAAGTGATCAGTTAAGATACATGTGCAGATGCTTCCTGGCATTTTATTTCTTGTCATAATGAGAGTATGAGGATAGGATAGGCCAACATAAAGTGGCATTTGAGGGTTTTTTTAAAAGGGATATTTATTTGAAGCCTGAATGATTAACCTCAACAATTGCAATGCTACGCACTAAGGCGTTTATAGACAGGTATTTCAGGTACTCTGTTCACTGAAAATAATTTATAGTCCTTCAGCTATGCTAAGATTTTCTTGTATACTTCAGATTGCTCTTTCAAACACACAGATGTTTTTTGTTTTCTAATTAACAGTGCTAGCTGCCGTAGACCAATCAAAGGAGCTGCTAGCCGGCCTATCGAGCACACTGACTTCAAAATGGATGAAAGTTTCTTTAAGTATGCTCCAAAATATAGTACCTCAAGTGACATCAAGTCTGAGAAACCTTCAACAAAAAAAGAACGCTCCATTCCCCTGTGGATAAAAATTCTTCTCTTTGTTCTTGTTTCAGTCTTCGTGTTTTCAGTTTATCAGTCTATGGAAACTAATCAAGGAAATCCTTTCTCTAAATATATTCATATGTTCTCTCAGGACGGTGCCAAATGAGTATCTTTCTGAAAGGCACACCCGATTTGATCTCCTATTTTTAATTGTAGAGAACTCTCCTGCCCTCTCATCGGTTCAAGGACTACTTATAAATAATGTGATTGGAACCTGATAAATTTGGATAAACGAAGCAAACTAATACTAAATGGACACTGGTAACTTTCTGGACTTTGGACTAGTAGGAGATCACTTTGCCATAGGAGTAACATTTTTTTTTTAGGTCTTTGAACTTTTGTAGGCTTTATTTTTTTAATGTGGACATCCTTTAAATTCATTTTTGAGAAACTGTATATTTGTTTTTTGCAAGAACTTGGAAGCTGAGAAGGGCAAAAATGTACTAAAATGTGAAGCTGTGTTTTTAAAGCTTTTTCACTGTACAGGAAAGAAGTTGTACTTTTGTCTTGGTAGATCTTGATAGATTATGAAGGGAGGAAGATTTGTAACAAGTGAATGAGGGAGATGCATTTTTGTATGCATTTTTCAGTAACAAATTAACTGAATTTGATCTCTTAGGATGTAGGGAGAGTACAACAGGCTTTTCTGTAGGTTACTGTAACTTTTTAGTAAATGTAACTGTAAACTTGTTTGCATTTCTGTAAAAGTCTTAGTATCATTAGTAACTGTTTAAGTGTAACATTTAAATGTATCACTTCATTTCAGTGCTTACAGTGTTGTAGGAGTTCAATATAAATTGGCAACAGGTGTCTTAGAGGAACTTATTTATTAGTAGTATGCGTGGAAAACAAAAATTGCATCAAATATAATTTGCTACTAAATACTTTTGGGGGGTAAAAGTTGTTATCTAAGGTAGTCTAAATTCCAACTTTTAGCAGTGGTCTTTTTTCTTAATGTAAGGTCTTTCCATCACAGCTTTGTGATTCTTTGAATATTCATGTAGAGAGGTATTCTCAAAGTGTGAAAATTCCATATGAAGTTTTATTCTTATATGAAGAGGGCATTGCTGCATTTTCTTCTACAATTTCATCTTCTGAGGTGAGATTTGCTACATTCATGCAGTTGAGTATTTTTCTCAGTGGAAGCATGCTAAAACACTCAATATTGTATAACTTAGTTGAGCAGGCAGCTGACTTCACTACTACCAATGAGGAGTGATAAGCAACAACTTCTGAATGTATTCATTTTGATGTGCTTAAATCTGCAGCATACAGATGTTCAGTCTCATTGCTTCGTACAAAAATGCAATAAAATCATACTTATTCTTGAAGTGCTACTTATGAAAAGCTGAGAATTTTAGTTAATGGTCTATTTTTACTATAGGTACAGTTACTGTGTAGACTAGATATGGGAGAACATTACTTTCTGTGACCTTTGGGACAAAGATGATAATTTGTAGCAAAGCAATAGGTTTCTTCTGTTAAGATTTAATGTTTTTTTTCCTTTATCTGCTTTCTGAGTAATCCAAATAGCTGAACTTGTGTCCATCCTATAGAAATTTGTAACACATGACATTCACTTTTTTGGTGTCAAAATGCAGAAAAATAAAAATGATTTTAATGTGTGTGAATTTTCCTTACCAAAATAAATGCATTGCTGGAACAAAGAAAGCAAAAGCAAGTCAACCTGTGCATCAGTGGTTGTGTTTTGTGCTGCTGTGTTATTTCATCTTTATGAAAGTGGATTGTTCTGGTACTAAAACTAGAGCTGTTCTTATCAACAGGTGGTAAGGGAGAATAGTCATGATACTTGCATTACATATTTTGCACCATTATTCTTTAGCATATGTTTTTAATTTGAACAGAGGAAGTTCTTTATTTTTCAGTACTCAAGGAATTTCCTTTTCACTTTTCATCCTACTATGCATTATATGTTAATGTGAAAAATCTATCTATTCTAGCTATATGAAATACTTTCAACCACTTTCAGGGATACTGTTGTTATTTTTAAATGACAGTAAAACCCAACAACCTGCAATGCAATTAAATGCCATCAGTATTTTTTTTCATTTATATGCTACTTGAGGGATTCTTCAAAAGATACTTGTCAACTTCAGTGTTACTTCATGGAAGGTAAAGATTTTTCCACGTAAGTCCTTTATCTGCACGCAGTTCATTTGTTGTTGGGAGACGATGTATCTTACAGGGAAAAAAAAAGTTTTCTTCTTCAGGCATTTCATATTGTGAGAGCTTTAAAAACACTTCTAGAGCCAGTCAGATAATTGCATGGGTAACACATGTAGTAATAGCATAAGTAGCTGAATGGTTGAATGTGCTTAAAGCATGCGGAATACCACTGTCTAAATTACACTGAAGTATTGTCTGTTCTTTCTGTGAAAGTGGTGAAGCACTGAATTCGTATTTGTTTTCCCTTAAAAAAAATAATAATAATAACAATATTCCTTTGATTTTTTTTTTAGGCAAAATTGGGTTAAACTTTCAGCACAAATAACAAAATGGAGCACTTTTGTGGACTGGTACTTGCTTAACTTTTTCTTTTTTCCCCATTAAACAGTGTGCTGATCTGTTAACATGCATTGAGTCTCAGGTGTCTGCTCTCAAGCTGTGAAGCACTAGGTGAAAGTGCCAGATTTGGGACTTGATTTTATGGCACCTGACCTATTAAAAGGCTTGGAGAGTTTACTTAGAACATTAAAGATTCTCCTCAAGAGTTTCCTATTTAAATTAGAATTCTGGGTGTGTTTTGAAACCGATATTGTGCTTAAGTAAGAAATGGTGTGAAGGAATGCATTTTTTTTCGTCCAGAGTTTACTTGCTAGCAGTATATATATACTGTACAACAGAATGCTGTGTGTTTTGTTGTGGCACAACCTATGAAAGTCTCCATGGTAACAACAGTCCTCAGTTTGTGCAACTGACTTCTCAGATGATTCTGTGGATGGAATGTCTTTAGAGAAATAAAATTGATATGTTCAGATTTAGAACAGAGGAGTCCAAAATAATGTATTTTATCATGGAGCTCCATAGGGAGGCATTTCAACAGAAAAGATGCATATGCTGCAAATGAAGCTTGGAAAATTGTGTGGGGTACATTGTGTTGTTTTTTTTTTTTTTTTGCTTGCTTGTTTCACCTGACTGTAATAGATAAAGGGTAGGTTGTGATGTTTCATTTTAAAAGCTTGTTTATGAACTTGTTTCAGCATAGTCTTAATTATCATAAGAGACTTGACCTTATGGGCTTCACCAAAATGTTAGGTCTGTGGAAAGCTCATGTAAAGGGGAGGAAAAAAAAAATGTAATAACAGAGAAATATGGCTAGAAAAGCTTTGCAGTTGCCAAATTGGTATACTCCTATCTACCCAAAATTTGAGAAGATAGAGATTTAAAGAGAGGCGTTTTTCACACAGAGGGTGGTGATGCACTGGAACAGGTTGCCCAAGGAGGTTGTGGATGCCCCATCCCTGGAGGCATTCAAGGCCAGGCTGGATGTGGCTCTGGCGGCCCAGTCTGGTGGTTGGTGACCCTGCACATAGCAGTGGGGTTGAAACTAGATGATCATTGTGGTCCTTTTCAACCCAGGCTATTCTAAGACTTAGCCTTTTAATAGTACTTGTTAATAGGGCAGAGGTTAGAAGTTAACTGTCAGCTAATTCCACATAACAGGTCATTCTACAGGCTAATTTCATGTGTCAGTACTCGTTATACACACAGATTGGTACTGCATATAAATATAGTCACATGTTCATCCTTTGTAATTAGGAGGAACAGCTTTTCTATGATCTAAAATAGTTTGCAAGAGTAGCAATCCTTTATGTGTGATTTTTAAGGGAACAGCTGAAGTCTGTCATGTTTAGAGGTTAGCTAATAAAAGATGAGTGTCAGTTTTTGGCTTTTAGATAAAATACAGCTACCAGCAATTGTTTAGATGCGAATGGAAGTAATAGCAAAACTAACAATTCTGTCTGTCTTCACTGCTGATGCACGTCAGAGCTGATGTAGAGAACTACTTCAGCTGGTTGTAAAATAAGGCCTTAATATACATTGGTTTCAGATGAAATCTAGGTTACTGAAGAGGGACTTAGCTGACCTAGGCTTCTGTGGCAGTCCTTCCAGGCATGTAATTCTTGCCTGTGTATGGCAGTATCTGGATAACGCTAATGTGAAATAGGAGTCATGTGCCACAGCTAGTGCAGTTAATGCTCCAAGGGAGCACCTTGCAAGTGACTGAAGATAATATTTCTCCTGCATTGCTGTCCAGGTGTGTTGTTAGCTGTGTGACTGCTCTGAGCCCTTTACTAACAGGACATTCAGTGCATGCCTTCTGTGTTGCTGTCTGGTTTGTCTGTGTTACTGAGGAGGTATGAAGCTGCTGTGCTGGGAGCACTTGCAGAATGGAGCCTCTTGGCAAAAAGCAACTCAGAACAATACTAACTTCTCCAAACCCCGCCTGAAAACAGCACACGATTAAGAGCAGCAGTGACGCTTGGCCTGGAACAAGTAGTGCCCAGCCCTGACCAGCCCCAGCCTGCAGGCTGCGGTCACGCAAGGAATGCTGCTGCTGCCTGTCACGAGCGGAGCTGGGCGTGCCTTGCGGTTGCCCTCGCTTGGGGCTGCGTTCAGCCGGCGAGTGGGAGGCGCAGGGAGGAACTTCTCCATGGCAGCGGGCAACACGCAAAGGCATCACGGCCCCTTTCTCGCACGTATTTTCTTTTTCCCGCCCTCCCCTCAGCAACGGCCGCCCCCTCCCCCACCGCGGGGAGGAAGGGCGTTGGCGCGGACCGCGCATGAGCGGCGGCACCGGCTCGCGGGGTGCCTCCTCCAATCGCCTCGCGGCTTCTTGGCCCGTGGCTCCGCCTTTTGCGTCGGCGAAGGACAAAGTCACCGCACCGGGCCCGCGGTCAGCCTCTGCACACAGCCGCGGCCGGAGTAGCGCTGCGCGCCCGCCGCCATCTTAGGAGGTGAGTCGGGACGCCCGGCCAGCTGCGCGCCTGAGCAGCCGAGCGGGCGCCGGCTACGGGGCCGCCGGGCCGTGCCCGCTGTGAGGCCTCGCGCCCCATTGCGTTCTTCTCGCCCGCCTCAGGTCGCCATGTTCTCGTCCATCGCGCCGCTCGCGCGGCTCAACCCCTTCTACGCACCGCACTTCCAGCTGTGCCAGGACGGACTGAGGAGGCGCGCGGAGCCGGCCGAGGCGCCCACCACGCGGCGGAGCCTGGCGGCCGCGTCCGCCGCTGAAGGTGAGAACGGGAGGGAAGGTCGCGGCCGGGCCCGCGTCTCCCTGCTGCAGCGGGGCGGGGAGGGGAGCGGGACGCTGTGGGAACGGGCCGGCGGCCTCTTGGAGGACGAGGAAGGGCACGCGGCGGGGGAGGTGCTGGCGGCCCCTTCCGCTCCCCGGCGGGGCGCGCCGAGCGGCACCGCGCCTCCAGCGCTGCCGGCGAAGGACGCGAGAAGGTCCCGGATCGCAGCGGCGGCGGAGGCCCCGCTGATGGCTGCCCCGGGGCTGCCGGATCGCTGCTTCTGAGCCCGTAGGCCCGTGCTTCTGCCTGCGGGGATGAGCGGCGTACGAGTCTGCCAACGTGGATGGGTCTAAACGATGCTTTTTGCGTGTGTTCTGTTCGCGTCTCGACATCCATGCACGTTCTAGGAGCAGCTATTCTGTGCCGTTATATTTGTTTTTTTTTTTTCTCCTTAGTAGTTCAGTAGATAGAGGGCATGCACGAGGTGGTTGTGAAAAGGCACGGTGATGCTCCTTAGATTTAAGTACAAGCCCTTCCTGTGTGTTACCTAATCGCTGCTGTGACTTCCAAAGGTCAGACTTTCCTGTAGTGGGAGTAGATGTGAAATCTCACGTTCCCATAAGCTGTCTATAGGAAAATGCCTGCCTGCTTTTAATAAAAGTTCCATATTATAAAATCTTGACAAGATTTCTCTTCTAAAGTCCTGTAATTACTGAAGTCTGTTAGTGCTGTTGTATGAATGCCTGTGTAGCATTTGAAAAAGACAGAACTGAGTGTTGGGTTTCATTGAATTTAAAAGAACAAACCTCGGCTTTCAGTAGTAGTAGCATTGCTCCTAGCTAAATAAAGCCCTAAATCATCATTCAGCATGCTAAATATATCCTGTATGTGCACTTATTTCTTAAAAGTATTATGTTAAATCTTCATCCATTTTGTAGGCAGATGAAGATATATATGTTTCTTTGTCTGTCCTGCTATTTTATTAATTGGTGCTCTTGACCTTTGTGTTGGGAGAGTAACAGAAGATATCTGAGCTTATACAAGGTCACACAAAGTCATCAGTAGAACCCACAAGACCTTTCAAGTTCAGCTCAGGGCATCAGCCATAACGCAGCTCTTGGAATTTGTTCTTGTTAATGGTTCAGATCTAAAGTAAAGACAACAGCTATATTACAGCTAGGATTGTTTCACTTAACAGAGTAGACGTTCTTTTGTGCTGTGCATTTATATTTGAGTAGCTTTAGCGCGTTTGTCGTAAGCATCTAGGTATGTTAGGATGTCTTTCCTGTAATTTCCTCTACTGCCATTTTAGCTCATTCTATTCCCAGGTAACAGTTTTTAAAGAAACGTGGTTACACTTCTGAAATAGAAAATAAGGTATCTACTACGAGTGTCTTATTTTCCTAGTACTGCTCTGCTACTGCAAACATAGGAACGTGTAAAGAGCGTAAGCCAACCTGATAGTGGCTTGGTTTTCTGTGCTTTTGAATATCCAGTTGACCAATCAGTCTGAGTATCATTGTAATAAATGAGATACTTAAAGCTCTACTTACTTGTGTTCTGTACATTGCTCTGCCTTACTGAGGAGTGCAACTTTTTAACAGTAAATTAATGTGGAAAAGGGAGTGTGAAAAGGCAGTTCAGGCATCTTGGCAATCTGGGAAGTACAATACTGTCATGCTGAAGGCCAAAGATGTGGTTAGACGGAACCGCCCAGTAATTCAGACCTGGGGTCTTCTCTGATTGCACCTGCATAGAAAATCTCATTTGTGTGTATTTAACCAATCATTCTGATGAGTTTTAAACAGAATATTTCTGCAGTCTGGAAAGCAGACAGCTTAACCGTGCTATTTAGAGGTATGTGCGAGTCTTGGACTAACATTTTCAGCTTTGGGAAGTATCTCAGTTTAAATAAGATCTCTTAGGTTATATATTATTCTGACTGTTAATTGATTCCTGTCTTTAAATTTAAGCTTCATGTTGCGTCTATGACTTGAAATGTGTTACTATTTCAGAATAAAGAGGAAATGACATTTTTATTGTCATAATGGTTAATTTTGAAGAGTAAGTTAAGAGGTAAAAGTTCTCTGGAATGTTTTGGGGAAGCTCTGTTACGATAGACAAGTTCAAAGTTGGATAAACCTGCTAGCGTTAGTGGGTGATTTAGCTGATGGTGTTGCGCATAATTAGAACTTCTGTTCATGTTCATAAAGAAATGTATTTAAAACAGGATGATTTCATACGGAGTACTTCATGGAGCAGTTCTAGTTAAATATCCATTGATGACGTGTGGTCAGAAAGTTTCTTTGATTAACCTTTTCTATTGACAAATGTGATTATTAAATCTAATAAAATTCTGAAATTTCATTTAACAGAAGCTGTTTAAATCGCAATTTCTACATTTGAAAGAAAAATTCATCTATGTGAAGGATCTGAAAAAATACCCGAAAAAATATTGTATAAAGGAAAAAAAAAAATTAAAAAATCTAGTCTTTGACAGATCTGTGTGGTTTCTGCAATCAGTGTGAGAGATTTTTAAGCCATAGTATTTCATTCCTTTAGGTAGTAGGGGCTTAAAGAGAGGAAGTTTTCTCTCTAGAACAATAAATGCTTCTTTTGCTTATTTCCTTGATACAAGATGATGCTTGACATTGCGGCTTTGAGTCATAATTTGTACTAGTTGTTATGGAATTATTTCAACACAAATATGCTGTGAGCTATAACCTTTTTTAATTACTTTTTATTTTTTCAAAGAAGAAACTCATGTCGAATGGCCTAGAATCCAATCTTGACAGCCCAGAAGGTGTAAAGTTAAACCTAGGAAATTATTTTTGATATAACTAATAGCATAGCGTGAAAGATTATTTGAATTTAATAATTTTGAGAAGATAGTACTGGGTCAATTTTGTTTCTATTGTGATCTTCATTACCATGTCTTGTTGAAATGTAATTTTTTTTTCCTAATTAGAATACAGCTGTGCATATGGCTCAGGCAGATTCTTTATGCTCTGTGGTTTCGGTGGGATTATTAGCTGTGGAACAACACATACAGCACTGGTTCCTCTAGACCTGGTTAAATGCAGAATGCAGGTTTGTTCTGCATGCAGTGAAGTTGATAAAGTGTGTTTAGTGTGAGATAATTAATCTACTAATGCAATGGGAGCTTGAACTATCTCTTGGACATCATTGCCCAACGATGCATGAAGTTTATGTAAAAGCATGGTGTGTCTTTATTTTTTGCTGCAGAATACAGTTGTGAATATGGCTCGCTCAAGTTTTATGCTCTCTGTGGCGTTGGTGGGGTCCTAAGTTGTGGCCTGACACACACTGCTGTCGTACCTCTGGATTTAGTGAAATGTCGTATGCAGGTTCGTATTAACTCAGACATTTCTTAAACTTTTTCTGTACGTAGCCAGCATATGGAGAGTTCACAGTACCTTTTCTGGATGCCACACAGCAAATAAATTGAACGCTGGTGGTCAAGCTTAATGCTGTGAGGTTAACAAAATACCATATTCAAGGGAAGTAGATTAGGCTAACGTGGGTAAGTTAACTATGTTTAAGTTAAGTTTAGCGCACTGTATTTCCAAAATGACACCTACCACAAAGTTGTTCTGTGCCAACTGGTAAGCTGCTCTGCACAATTCATGTATTTCAAAAGAAGGAATTTGTATCATTAGTGTTTTGAAGACTTAATTATGTTTTTAGCCTGAAGTGTTGTGCATGTATAATTTGAGCCATTAACATTTTGGATATCGCTGCATGAGTTACAGCTTGGATAGTTTCTGGCGATGACCTTTTCAGTGTAAAAGGTAGAACTTCAAATTGTAAGGATGTCAATGCTTGTGTCTGGTTTCCCTGTAGTGATAGGAATGGTTTCTCGCTGAACTGAAAGAAGTGAAACCTCATTGCACTTTCTTTATTTACCAACTCAAACATTAAAATAATCTGGTAAACAGCTGTGGGTAAAAACATTAATGAGTTTATTCAGGCAAATCTGTGCCTCAAGAAGTAGCAAATTAAAGCACACTTGTAAATCCCTGGAAATGTACTGAAGCTATTAACTCTTCAGTATTGTACAGACTGACACCAATTCTGGAAGTGGCAATTTTGTGATGGTAGAACTCCAGAAATGATGAGGAAACTACTAATTAATCAGAAGTGCTAATCACACTAGGAGAACTGCATGTGCTATTCTTTAAAACTGTTCTTTTAGAAGGTCTTTAGCATTATTTACAAGGAAATAGGTTTTTCCTATCTTAATCTTAAATTCTGGTCTCAAATTAGTGATTTTGTAATGCAGTGGGTGGACCCATGGTGCATCAGATGCAGGCAATATGATATCTTTTACAGAATTTGCATTGAGGCTCAGCCTCAATCTCTATTTCTGCCAGTAGAGAAAAGCTGTAGTTGCATACATGTGTTATTTCTGAAAGTATTGTTTAAGTGAACTCTTCTGTTGTTAGTCAGTGTGTGTCATCAAAAGTCAAGACATGTAGTTTGACTAAGGCAAAGATGAGCTTCTTGGGAACAAGGAGATTAATCATGAGTAGAGAGGATGTAGCATCTCAAGCAGTTCTTGATCTGATTGCAAGTTGGGTTAATGGGCAGAAGGCCTGAGAGTCATGCAGTGCTGCATATACCACTTGGAGCAGGGCCTTATAATTCCTAGGCTTCATTGGTTTTGTAGGTCTGTTTTACTTGGGCTTCTAGTCCTGGGCATTCTTTGAAATGAAGTTGGTTATGCTTCCCCTTCTCTAGAGAAGATTTCATTTGGCTTCCAGTGTAACCTTATAAAACCTGTCAGCATTTGTCTTTTTACAGGTCCTGTAAGAGAGCATGTTATTAATCCTCCCTAGATTCTCCAGGAAGAAAACCATTTCCTGCCCTCACATGTACTTTTAAGAAGAGGTAGTCTCCTATGTAGATGATAATTAGACATGACTCTGACATGAACATAGTCTAGTTTTACTGTACCCAGTTAAATACTGAACATTCTGAAATTGACATGTTTAGGTAAATTAGTTCTCAGTCAGTGGATAGGCTGCAAGTTAAAGAATTAATCACTGCAGTTTCACACACATGTCCTTTGACTGTCCTCTAAAATGATATCTTCCTTTTCATCTTCCTGGGGAAATGCTGGATGAAAACAAGTATGAAAGGCAAGTGGACATAAAATTTGTCAGAATGACATGCTTCAGAGTTTCTGTTAGATGAATTTTTTGCTTTCATGTGAAACAAATAGTCTGGTTGGCCTTTATTCTAAGATCTATTTCAGAGTACCAGATGACCTCTGGACGTCTTCTCCAGCATCAACAAAGGTTTTTTTGAATGTAGCCCTTACTGCAGAATCAAAGTACACAAGTTCTTTACTCTTCGATCTACCTATCTTAGTCTAGTTGTTTTGAGGGATCAAACAGTACACAAATAACCTTTTCTGTTTAAGGATCAGGGGAATCTTCAGGCTTTGCATTTGGCGTAGGTGTTACATGTAGAGTTGATGAGATTGCTGATAAAAGCTGTCAAGATTTTAAAGAATCTGATCTAAACAAAATAATGCAAAAATAGTACTGTCAGTGTTAGTGAGTCTCTCCTATGTCCGAAATCCTACTTGTCATTGTGGAGAATAAATATAAAGCAAAATTGAGGCTACTTGGTTCCTGTGTGTTGAAGAACATACTGACTATTTAAAGTTAGGGTTTGAGCCTAGCAAGTAACCATTGCAGTTACATTAGTGTCACCTTGTGGTGATGATTGTCCAGGGGAATCCAGCTGTGTGAGGAATTCAAGAATTTTCTATTTCAAATGGAGATTTGAGAAGAGAAACAGTAAGCTATGTCAAGCAGTTAACTGTCTGTTCTGTTTAGGTTGATCCACAAAAATACAAGAGCATCTTCAATGGATTTTCAGTGACAATCAAAGAAGATGGATTTCGTGGCTTGGCTAAGGGATGGGCTCCAACTTTTATTGGATACTCCATGCAGGGGCTTTGTAAATTTGGTTTCTATGAAGTTTTCAAAATCCTTTATGGCAACATGCTGGGAGAGGTAAGCACTGAGAGCTTTATGTGAAGCTGTGCATCAGCAACGTAACAGTACTATAGCAGAGATGGATCAGGAAAAGTACAGTTCATTAATGAAAATGTGTTTAATTCACTTCAGGAAAATGCCTATTTGTGGCGTACTTCATTATATTTAGCTGCATCTGCCAGTGCAGAGTTTTTTGCTGACATTGCTCTGGCTCCAATGGAAGCTGCTAAAGTTCGCATTCAGACACAGCCTGGATACGCTAACACTCTGCGGCAAGCTGTACCTAAAATGTTTGGAGAAGAAGGCATTTGGGCGTAAGTTTTTAGTGTTTATTTTTTTATTTTGGCTTGAATTCTCATTTTTTTTAATATTTTTCCTAATGAAGAACCGCTGCTAAAATTAGTGGCTTTAGCTTACAATACTTGTTGGTCTTTATAGTTCAGGATAACAACTTAATGCAGTTAACATCAGGGAAGCTGTGCTGAACTGGCTGTTAGTTCCACATGCTCCTTAGATCCATCTTTGTGAGTATCTTTGTGCTGAGTTCTGCTGGATAACTTCAGTTTCTAGCAGTTCCAGTCAAAGTTGCTCAGCAACCTTTTTGGTTGTACAGTCAAAGATGCTTGAGTCATTGGCATGTGAGAGAAATATAACTGCATGTTAGCTTTCTGTTCTGATAAAAGTGACTGTAAACACACGTCATTTACCGCTATCAGGACATGGCTGGTATGCAGACATTGAACGTTGCTGCACTTGTAGTAGCCATACTTCATTATTGCAGTGCATTGTGATTTGAAATGTGAAAACAGCTTTGCAGAGTAGGGATCAGTTAAATTTGTTTTGCTGTTTGCAGGTAGTACACAGAAATGAATGAAAGAAACATGTTCCTGTTTGATAGGTATTGTGACAATCTGACCCTACAGTGTCAGTCTGTTCGGAATTGTTTTGCTGACATTAGTAGTAAGATAATGATTTTTTTTTTTTCAGATCAGAAATACTTCTTGAATACTAGAGATAATCAAACAGTTTCTCTTCTTGTTAAGTTTCTATAAAGGTGTTGCTCCACTATGGATGAGACAGATTCCTTACACAATGATGAAATTTGCCTGCTTTGAACGTACTGTTGAAGCTCTCTACAAGTATGTTGTTCCCAAGCCACGGAGTGAATGTACAAAAGGAGAACAGCTGGTAGTCACATTTATTGCAGGCTATATTGGTAAGAAAACTTTAAATCCTGCACTTGAAAGCCACGTGTTTTTCTCTATATCAAATAAATGTAACCAGAGGGAATTTGCGTGTGATTTCAGCAAGCGCAGGTGAAAAGCCTGGATTCAATCTCTGATTGGAATCTGTGAGCCTGTAGTAGGACAGTACTCTGAATTACTCCTGTGTCTCTTATGTCAGTGTCTTAGTTTAGAAACAACAGCTGGTTCAAACAAGAAAACTTGTGTCTTTGTGATGCTACAGAATAAACAGGAGTGTTGAAAGAATGGTAGAGAAATCTGAGTGGAAGGGTGATTGTGCATTTCCAAAGATTTGAAATGAGTTTTCTTTTGACAGAAGGGGTAGGAGTATTTAGCTGGTTCAGGTGTTTCCTAATAGTTATATAGTGTTTCCTATAACCCTAATGAGAGCAGACTTCTTCAATATCAGGAGACTTGATGTATCTTCTGTGCAGTTTATTAGTGATCTAGGGAAGATGTTAATTCAGTTGGCTATATTTAGTATGTGCAGTACAGATGCTACACTACACTACAGAAGTAATGTAAAATTATTCTTTCAGCTGGTGTGTTCTGTGCAATTGTTTCTCATCCTGCTGACTCCGTGGTATCTGTGTTGAACAAGGAAAAAGGCAGTTCTGCTTCACAGGTTCTTAAGAGGCTTGGATTCAGAGGTAAATACATACCTTCATGCACTTTGGATTTAGTGTTGGTGGTCTTTTGTGTTCTGGAGGGGATTTCTTCTTTCCTGGTTTCTTCTGCTCATGGCTTGTACTTTTGCTCTGCAGGTGTCTGGAAAGGTCTGTTTGCTCGTATCATCATGATTGGTACCCTGACTGCGCTACAGTGGTTCATCTATGATTCTGTGAAGGTTTATTTCAGACTTCCTCGTCCACCTCCACCTGAAATGCCAGAGTCTCTGAAGAAGAAGCTTGGTTTAACTCAGTAGACACCTCATGGACTGACTTCGCTGGCTGTCCAGTGATGAGTTTCATGAAACTTTTATATATTTGACTATGTGGAAAACAAACTCTATATGGTGTTATTATTGGCTGTACCCTCATCCCATGTGAGGGTTTAAATTCTACCACTGTCATTGCCTGAAATAAATGAGAAACAGAGTGCTTAGTGTCTGTTTACTACTGCATATATAAGCTTCATTTCACAGCAGCAAATGCCTCAGATACTTCCCAAAATGAATTATAAAAAATAGGCCTTTCTACATTTCAGGAATTAGAATTGTGAAACAGCAGCAACAAAATAGGCTTTTATTGTTTCTGGAAGAGGGCCAAGGAACCCCATGCTGTATTGCAGAAACCAACTGCAGTTGTATGCTTTTTTCCAGTCCTGTTTCACCTGCCTCTATAAGCTGTTTCTGTGGAACCGATCAACT
Organism: Perdix hodgsoniae; assembly: GCA_035772895.1. Lineage (NCBI taxonomy): Eukaryota > Metazoa > Chordata > Aves > Galliformes > Phasianidae > Perdix > Perdix hodgsoniae. The sequence continues at coordinate 1,003,253 of JAPSGF010000092.1, forward strand.
GCAGTGACTGAGATGAAAATGCAGTCTGATAGGACATCCCAGTTATAGCATCTGTGTTCTCCATAGGGTTGAGGGAGAATCTTACACTACTCAGAACTCTCTGCATTGGGGTGGTTGCTACAATGCAAATTATGCTTACTTGACTAATTTCTGCTTCTCTGGCTTTGAACTGCACCAAAAATGTTGTTTTAGCTGTACTGTAGAATTAAATTGCAGCAGCTACTTGAACAAGAGCAAAGCTGATGTAATAAAGTTTCTCAGAAATATCCAACCACTAAAAGATAATTAAAAATGGCTTGTCTCTTCTTGTAGGGATTGAACATGCCAACTTTTTCTTAACTTTGGTATTTCTATAGTTTGATTTACACTCCTGTGCCCCCTTGCCTTTTTTTTCCTCAATTATGTTAATACTGTGTTTTGGTTGAACCATACCTTTCTGGAAGCCTGATTTTGAACCTTAATGATTTGAAGAAATCTAAGCTTGTAGGCATGCAAGGAGAGAATCCTGAAGATGTTTTATTAAGGCAATGAATTTTATTTGTTTCCAGCATTTAATGTAAAAGATGAGCATGCTGCCTTTTCAGTTTCAGCTGTTCAAGAGGCAACAGTTGAATCACACTGAGTAAAATTCAGAAAATGCCTAACAGTATATTAAGGGTTCATCATCTCCAGCATTACTTTGTTCACTTAATAGAGCTAGAGCGTGTGTCCTTTTTGCAGAACTTTCATATGTTGCCTCTCAGCATTCAAGCTGGTGATGAACAGTCTCTGTTGCAGTAGCATAAACAGATTGACCACATCATCCTAGTGAGATTAATATTCCTGCTACCATTTTACATAGCATTGAGATCCCTGCCACTTGGAAAAAAGCCCTCTGACTTTCCAAGATTTCGGGATGGTTATGCTAAACAAGTAAGCTAACCTTTATTTCAATTTGCTACTTTTCTAAATGCGGAGTAAAATCTAGAACAATTTCCCTTTTCCAATGACACTAAACATACATTCTTACAGTGGTTGGTAGCTAACAGCATTACACTGCAAAGCCAAATTCCCTAAGTCCAAATAAAACACTTGTGTGAAGTACCTTGGGTTGAATTTCAGGGATTAAAGTACATATATCTTGTTGCCCCCATTGCCAGTAGGAAGCTTTGAAGCTATTTAACAAAATGTGCTTCTAAGAGTTTGTTTGGAGGAGAGCATTAGCTACAAACCTGATCTTACATCAAGAGTACTGATGCTAAGTAATTTTAGAAATTGCCTTTAGTATGTGGTTCAACTTAACTGGTGAAAAAAAAATAGCATCTCTTGTGCACTGAATAGCATAGTTTGTTTAAGGGCATGTATTAACCCACTGGACTTTACTAAAAAATATAGCAACTTCTTTCTAATCCTGGGAAAGTGAACCACTTCTATGAACTTTTAAGGCCAGCAGAAGAGTAAGACAGAACTTGCCTTACATAGCACAGTAATCTGTCAAGTAAGTCAATGTTCAGCTGCATTTCTCAAGACTTTCCTCTTTTTTCATGGGTGGAGCAAAATTGTGCAGTTTTTTCTCTAGAAAGACCTGGGCTACCTTTGTGCAGCTGTAAGCACGAGCAGTAATAAGAGAACATTATTTTTGCTCTAAGGTAAAAACCTGAAGCTGTCCTTTTAAAGATGACCTTCATCAAGGTCAATCTAAGATAAGACTACTAAGAACAGTTAGATCTCTTTTTCTTTTGTAACTGAGAAAGGCAAAATAGACCTAATTCTACTTCCACTATTCTGTTGCAGTGGAAAACTTGAGAGGGAACTGCTGACTCTGGCAGCTGCAGCTGCTCACTGTTGATTTTTAGCCATAGGCTTGTTTGGATGTTTGAGATGCTTTAATGTAGAAAATGCTATTGCACAAAAGATTATCCACTGAAATTTTAACTGCTTCAGTGGGAAAGTGGTGGTATTAAAATGTATTTGAAAGTCAAACTTTGCCATTAATAAATGTGCTTTATAGCATTATGTGTAGTATGTTTTCTAAAAGTAGAGAAGATGGGTGGGGAAGCCATGGTACTTCAGGTGGGCTTGGTTGTTTTTACAAAGTCCTGTATCAGAAAGGGGCACTCCTCTGGAACCATGTATAACTGAGATAACTTCAGAATCATTAAACCCAAGAGTGCTTCATAAAACATGGATCATATATATGCTGCTTCTGTATATTTTTTTATGAAGGAGAAAACATACTCTCTTAATATTTATGAAGCTGAGATTGCTTTCTGGTTTAAAACGTACTGCCTATATAAATTTGGAATAAGAACTTTCACACCCTGTGCTTGTATTGGATTGAACTACAGATCAAATTAGCTGATGTTGCTAGTATGTGCTGAAATGCTTGTAACATATCATTTTAAACTGGGCTATAATAATACAAATAGATGTAATTCATTTACATTTCTACATGGAAATGTACTTCACAATGAAAACAATAAATCCTGTTTTTTATAGTGAATGTGAGTACCTCTTGGACAGATGAGCTCAATAGCTATACAGCCTTGTTACAGGATAAAGTTTCTGTAACTTGAGTGATATGGGAAAAGAATCACTAGCAGACTTCTGGCTGACTTGGTGTTCTGGTGTCTAAGAGCAAACTTCAATACGTTCGCTGTTCTCCTGTAATGTTTCTGTATTTGTCACTGAACACTGTTGATGTTTTTATTCATTGTAAGTTGCTGGCTAGAATACTATTCTTGAGTCACATACTTGAGTGATAAGTTAAAAACAAAGATGTCCCGAATATCATTACAGATTAGACTGTATGGAACAATTCTTTGCAAGTAGCAAAGCTATAATTTTCATTGCTACTGGAATCTCTCCATCACATAATGAATTTGTAGAGGGTACAGTTGACCATTCATAGAAATGAACTAAATAAGAATTGTGTCTTTCCTGATCTGATACACTCCCCCCTGCTGAGAGCACTAAAGCAAAAAGCAAGGTTGGTAGATTGATCTAAATTTATGAAAACTGCCTCACTGTGCCTCATCTTTTCCAATACAGAATGAGTTTTGCCTTTGTCTTTAGACCAAACTGAGGAGGACTATGAATGTGGTGAAGGGTCTAGAGGGGAAGATGTATGAGGAGCAGCTGAGGTCACTTGGGTTTGTTCAGCCCAGAGAAGAGGAGGCTGAGGGAGGGCCTTGTGGTGGGCTACAGTTCCTCACGAGAGGTGTGGAGGGATGGGTGCTGAACTCTTCTCTGGTGTTGAACAGTGCTTTTAGTTTTGGGTAGTCCTGTCTGGGGCCAGGATTTGGACCTGATGATCCTTGTGGAGCCCTCCAGCTCAGGATATTCTGTTATTCTGTGATTCTGTATTTTTCAGGTACAATGCAAAACCTGCACTTTAACACGGCTGATCATTCTGGATGTTCTTTTATTTTTCTGTCTCCTTCAAACACCTTCTTGTTATTTTCAGGAGTTTGCTCAAGAGTTGTGTGAAAGAACAAAGGTTCCTTGGTTGGCACATGTGGATGCTGTCTAGGAAGACTTGTCTTCCAACAGTTTTATTCTTGTGGTTTTCAGATGGACTGGAAGGGAGTAAAAGAAACTTGGAGCTAGGAATGAATCCATACCAGGAAGAAAAAGAAAGAAAGAGATTGGGAACATAAAGAAGTGCAAAAATCATGGACTGCTGAATGATGATGGGAAGAGCAAGGGAAAAGAACAATATTATATCTTCCATCAAGTGAAGAGCCAACCAGCTGCAGTGTTTTCAGATATGACCATCTAAACAATTGATGGGTTATAAAGACCACCCTATTAGGTTATATCTCTTGACATAACTTTACTTCTACGGATTTTTTCTCAATTGCTACATCTTTCTTAATTATTTTTAAAATAGCAATTTCTATTCCTACTTAGTGCACTTTCATCTCTTTTCTCTGCTAAATGGTCTCTCAGTGTCACGTTACTTCAGTCTCTCTTACTACACTTTAAAATGTCTAAGATACCATAAGCTCTTGTTCTTCACCACAGAAATACTGTCAGGGGCTCGTATTGGTCTCACTCTTTGACATCTCAGTAGCTTCTCTTTGCTGATCTTGCCAATTGCTGTAGTATTTTACAGGCTAAACAATGATGAATAATGCTGTTAGGAATCATGTACGGATACAGTGACACTGGGAGAAGGCCATCAATAAGATTAGTAGATCTTTCAAAGCACCACCTCCATATAGTCCTGTGTTTTAAAGACCTAATAATGCTGCACAATTATGTGATTGCAATCATAAGGCCCTACAGAAAATAAATACTGATTTATAGGAAAAACTTTTTGCTGGGCATCAACTGTATTTCTGGGCATTGCTCGGTTCCCTGCATTTACCTCTCTAAATACTGATTATTTAGAAAATAAAAATAGAAAACTGCTGTGGTTTACAAAATGGGAAAGCTGAAGATCGGTATTTTATGCTTCAATACTGTTTTATTGTACAAAATAAGCAATTTATTAAATATAGCACCTGTCACCCTTTGGAAAGAAGTTTTTTGCTCATATTATAGCTTGTTTTCCCTCAAATTCAGTATGATTTTTTTTTTTTCTCTCTTAAAAGAAAGAAGACAAGTTTCAAAGTTCCATTGTGCTTCTAAACAAAGCCTTTAAATGTTGTCTTTCCTTTTAGCACTGCTCATGATGGAGTAACACTCCTCAAACATTGCTATTCTGTAGGCAGTGTCTTTTCTAGTGATCAATTAATGTCTGAGATCTTGGCTATCTCATCTTTCATACCTTTGATCTCAGTCTGAACACTTGTTAGATTGGTCAGCTTCTCATTCAGTAACGCAATTTCTTTCTCCCGTCGTAACACATCCCCAACTAATCTTCCTATTCTCATTGTTAGGTCACTTATTAATGGCTCCAAGGTGGCAAAATCCTTTTTAAGACTGTACATCTTGGGTTTTAAATCATTTGCAAAAGTAACGGTCTTCAGAACTTTTGCTCTGTCTCCTTCAAGATTCAAAAGTCTATCTGAATGTTTGTTAAAGTCACTCCTTAACTCAGACAAAGCTGTCTTAATTTGTTCAATTTTTCCTGCATTAATAGACGCCAAGTTTTGTAGTTCTGTACTTCGGTCAATGCTACTGGTAATCAGATCACTTATGCTTTTTATCGTCTTCTTTTCACCTTTTTCTACCTTATCTTCCAATGCTTGCAAAGACTCTGTCAGTGCGGCCATCTCTGAGACCAGGCCTGAAATACGTCTTATGTCAGTTTTTACTGTCACAATCTTCAAAGTTACATTTTTGGCTACCGAAGCTGCATTCTCTTCAACATTTGCAACTGCGTGAAGAAGGGTTGTCAGATTCTTCTGCAGTTCTTCATTCTTTTTAACTACGCTGCTCGACCATGTTGTCATTCTATAAATGTCATCCTGTAGACGTTTAACGTGAGAAGGAACCTGAAGATGTTCCATCTGCTCCATTAAGTTCAGTGTCTTTTCACACTAGAGAGATACAAATAAAAATATATGACAACATTTCTAACTTAACAACAATCATCAAGATTAGAGCTATACTCTAATTAAATACCTTAGTATTACGATGTTGAAATTGAGAGCAAACCCTGACTTTAGGAAATAAGACATTTGCTGCAAGGCAGTTGACATTTTAATTTTTTCCTTTCAGCACATGTAATAAATTCAAATGTTGCTCCTACTTCAGTTGTAACAAAAATGACAGGAAGGTGCTGTATCATTTTCTAGAATGACCTCTGAAAAGGAAACCATCAAATAGAATTTTCTTGATTTCCAGAAATTTTCACAACAAGCCTGTAATCTGTGTGATCTAGAAAGTGAAGTGTATGAGAGATGCATACTTTTACGTTCTTTTACTCTAAAGTCATAGGCCATAATTAACGGATGTGTTTTTATGTAGGGGATTGCAATACGTATTTTGAACAAGATGCACACAGGAGAAAAAGCAAAATGAATTGGGCACCACTCCCTTTTGTTTAAATAGCCACCAACATGCTTCAGGTGGAAAACACTGCTTAAACAGCCTGCCTTCATGAAAACTATGTTACTGAGGGAAAATGTGTTACCATTGAATTTTTGACTGAATTTGCTAGCTCATATGTGGTGTTTTTTGTTGTTTTTTTTTGTTTGTTTGTTTGAGAATGGAGGAGCAGTAGGGGCCTTCCAACACACATTGCAGAAATAGCTTGGTTTTCAGAAACTGTAACATCTATGCACTTGAAGGAACCTTGATGCAGGCATAACTACTGCATTACTTTGCTACTCTGTAACTAGCTTTTTTGTTGTTGTTGTTGTTCAGTAAAAACAAACTTGGAAAGCTCAGAGTATTAAACTATTAGACCTTTCAACTACAAGGCCCTATCTAGTTGTTGCTTTTTTTTTTTTACCTTTTTTTTTAATTATTATTACTATTTTTATGAGAATTCATTACAATTTGGAAATACTAAGGTCAGGTTGCTAATTCAGTACAGTAACTGTGTTTCTGACTTTCCTCGCTGGCCTTAATCCTAACTTCAGTACTAAGAAACATCCACTTGGCTGCTAAAAGCTACTAGTACAGCAACTTGGTATGTAGAGGGCATTAGAATTGAGAAGTTTATTGAATTAAGATTAGCCACAATACTGATTTTTAAAACAAACAATTCCAACATGTTGTTATTCTTTCATTAGAACAATATTAGACAACATAAAAACTGGGTACTGTTTGCTAGCAAGCTTTTTATTGAGATTGTTTCCTATAACTGATACTGACGTAGCACAGTGGTGGTTGTTGCTGAGCAAGCCCCCCACACAACACAGTACAAAAATAAGTTTAATTATGTCTACTCTTTATGTTATCCTTTAATTAAACTGATCCAGTTTTTAGGACAGAATTCCTCATGACCACAAAACTGTTTGCTAAAAAACAAAATATTAGAATTTATATTGTGAAGAGCTGTACCGTGTTTCCTAGTTAATGACATCTAATGATGAGGAGTTCTTGTTCTATCTTCAGCTTTCAGTAGAGTTTGGGTTGATTAAATATATTCAACTAGGGAGCACCACTGGTAGTTTAACTGCCCTTCTCCAAGCATAGATGAACTGGACCACACAGTAGAACGCGCTTGTGAAACAATAATATTATCAAAAAATTCAGTCTGGAATAGTACTTTTACTGGAACAGTAGACATGCATTCTTGCTTTTGGAAGACCAAATTATTTTGAATTGGATTATTCACCAGGACAGAGCAATACACTGTAACATTTTTTATTGAATATAACTGTAAACAGATACACTCTATACATAAAAAATAAATACATGAACCTGAAATATCCTAACATTGAGAAATAGAGGTGTAAGAGTGTCTTGAACACGCAGTATTAACTGCTTTCTCTAGAGAAATCAATTGTTCATTGTGTTACAAAGTCAATAGAATATGATAAGAAAAAGTAACATTATGGAAACCAAAGCAATGAAAACTAAATATAAATTTTAACCTAACGTCTCTGTCTCCCTCCCAACTCCCAGCTCGTATGTTGAAGTCACATTACATTTAATCAATTAAAGTGCTTTTTCCATTAGTGTAAAAGTGTAAACCTTCAGTCCAAATTCACTTATCCCCATCTTGGATACTTTCTAACTTATAGCCTTCTAAAGTTATTCCTTCAGCACTTGAAGATACTTCCATGTCATGTACTACTTCTCCTATAACTGCTGTTTTATTTTGCAGTTTTGATATGCTGTCATTGTACTGTGCACCTTCAAGAATGTTCTGCATCGCCACTGTATCAGAGACAGTTCTCGACATATTACTTTCCACAGTATATAGCTGTGTTGCCAAGTTCTCTATCTTCTTCTCCATACTTAGCAATTCACTCGATAATCTAAGGATAGAATGAATAGCATTTTCAATTTTTGGCAAATGGGCCTTGCACTCCTCAATTTTAGGTTCATAGGCTGCAAGTTTCTGATTCAGGTCTGTGTTCTTGGCTAACAGACTGTTCTGCTCTTCTTCTAGTTTTTCAATTGCCGTTGTATGCAAGTCCAACTTTTGTTCAACTCTAGCAAATTCATCATCTTCTTGCCTTTTTATTGTTTTAATATTTCTGGCTGTACTGTCTTCCAAGTCTTTTAATTTTTCTGAAAGGGATTTAATTCTTTGGTCAACTTTATTTATCTGGGAAGTAACTTCTGTATGTATGAACTTTGCTTCAGATTTTATGCCACTAGTATTTGTGTTCATTTCATCCATGCTTCTTCTCCAGGAATTCGTAATATTTTGGAACTTCTCATTAATGCCCTGCATTTTTATAAGCAGCGTCTGTTCATTGTTTTCAATCTCTCTTACGGTGTTATGAAGAGAAGATACTTCCTGCTCAAACTCAGTCATCACAGAGATGGATGAAGCAGATTCTTGTACGATATTGTCAGAAGACTCAAGCTGCATTTATAACACAAAAGAGTGTCCAGGTCTACTTCAAGACAGCAAGACTAGAAAATCACTTGCACTTGTTTAACAGAGAATGAAGTCCCTTAGAAACAACTTTATTTGTTACAAAGTTTCTATATTAAGATTTTTTTTTCACATTTGTTTGTTAAAATATTGATCTGGCATTAATGAGCCACATAAAAAGGTATGTTTGTTGATGATTTTCTTTAGAATGTGGGGTTTTTTGGGGGGGTGAAGGAGGGGGATGTTAAATATATCACACTGCAAAATGCTGCATGGGATTTAGATAATCTGAAGTGCTGCAAATAAATGTGAAGTTACATCATATACAGATGACAACATTATGAGATCAGTGCTAAACCAATATCACTTGCATAGCCATGCTGATCTCCCATCACTATCTGTGCAATAATTCTGCAGCTAGCCTACTTCATATTGCATATAGAAAAATAGAATACAACAAAAAAAATTAAAAAATCACTATCACTTCAGTATGTCTTTCATATTACTAGAACTGGTCTAACACAAAAATTTTTTACTTAAATATATGTATATGTCAATTATATACAGAACATAATTGGGATGTGCATAAATCAAAATTATTTTAAAAGTTTTGTGTTAAAAAAACCCACTGAGATACAACTGCTACATTCACATCCTTGGACAATAGTACAGACTGACATAGGTAGCTGCATTTATTAAGACAAAAACTGATTCCTACGGTGTCTTCTTTTTTTAATTAAAGTCAAATTTAAGTCAAAGTTCAACTTAAATTTAATTGTTGTGGTTAGAGTCAACACAAGTTTTGTCATGGATATGATTTCCTTATTAATGCTATTTTCCTTCTTAATGCTTTTCAATAATGCTCATATTTTAATACATACACATGGACAGTAAACAAGTGTTTAAGTAACTAATGTAAAACAACACAGTCCTTAAACTTTCTTCATTGATTGGTCCATTGAAAGTCTAATACATATGGTTTCATAACATTCTTTACCTTCAAAGCACTTTTGTAAGGTAGATATTTATATTTACCTTCATTTTAAAGACAAAGAACGGACTAAAAGTGACTTAAACAGGCTTCAGTGGAAATTAACGACTGACTTTGTGCTGTCTTCACAAATGTTGCTACAAAATATTCACTGAAGGACAATTCACAGGAAAGTAGAACATGTTAGAAAAAATGTATCTAAAAGAACAGTCAGTCAAATTCGACTAAAGGTCAGTAAAATAAAATAATGGCAAATGTTCCCCAGAAATAATCCAATTAAGATGTTAATAATTACCTTTTCAGAAATTAAACTAACTTTATTTTCCATGTCCAGGAATCTTTCAGCTTCTTGCTGCAAGAAATTGTACCTTTTTTCCATATCAGCAAATCGACTTGACTGCTGAAACAGTAACCTGCAAATTACAAATAAATAAACAGTAAATATAACATTATAATTACATACACTGTGTTCCAGGATCTCACTCCACCCCTACACAGCCTAGAAGCATCCCTATACTCCTTCCAGATTACCAGTCCCTGCTTCCACTGCCTGTGCATTTAATTCTTGCTCTCCATTTTGACCAGCGGGTACTGCTTTCCCTCTCAGGTAAGGCAATATATTTCACTGATAAAGTATACTTTAACCAGTACAACTAAAACATAGAACATTAATTTGGACTTTCTTGTGAAGCACCTCAAAATCATGCATGGAAACCTTCACAATTAGAAAGGCTGGTTAAGCTAATGCTGCTTAATGCTATAAGAACTATTTAACATTAACGCTGTTTATGGACATGGTTTAGTGGGCATGGTGGTAATGGACTAGATAATCTTTTTTTTTTTTTTTTTTACAACCTTTACAACGTGTAACAGTGAAGAACATATGGTAAAGCCTGTATGATGCTATATTTCTGAGCAGATAGTAGGGATATCAGTCCTGTACTTTATGTGCATACTAGTGAACCTGAGAGCAGAATGGAAGTGAGGCTATGAGTAAAACTCTGTTATTTTGCTGGATTAATCCCTGAGTAAGGCTTCTGGTGGATGAGGGGGTCCTCTCACTGCTAGAGCCATTTAACCTAGAAGAACAGAGCTTATTCTAAATACTTGCGCTTTTGAAAATTGCTGTTCTCTATGATTCTATGATATTTGTTAGAATACTGCACAGCAATTAGAAGCTTCAGAAAGAAGAACAACAGTCTGCGTGGATTAAGGTAAGCAGTGAAAGCTAAAAGTGAGAGATGACAGCAGAATAAAATGGATCAGCGACGCCTCTGCCTACTGCTTTATGTGTACTGTTTATGTGAGTCACACATTTATTAAAGACTGAGATAATAAAACCTGGCTGAGCATAAGATAAGAACAAGTTCTGCCAGATTTCTGTGCAGGGCTACCTACCAGGCCAGCACCAGGCAGGCAGAGAGAGAAATGACGCCCAAGGCCATCCGTGAGTCCATCCCCGCAGAGTTCTGGCTATGGTTCACCACCTTCCCACGGCTGCTGTGCTTTTCGAGCTTCTGGGAAACTTCGTTGCTCTTGGATGAAGGAAGACCTTTTTTCCTCTGCTTAACTTCAGACATTTTCTGTTTTGTTGTTGGCAGTGTTGTTTTCTTTAAAGAGCGGGAGCAAAACAGCTACCAAACAAAACAACACACCAGTTAGTTACACAAATACCCAGAAAGAAGCAAGTCTTTCGGTGCTTAACATGTTACCTACACGAGCACCACAAGTATGGAAGTTCACTTACAGAAGACTCGGTGAAAGCTCTCTTTTCTCTCAGTGCTCTGCAGAGCGCGGCTCTGACGTTTGCTGAATAAACTCCACTCACCCCTCAAACTTCTGCCCGCGCCGCCTCGCCTAAACTACCGTACTATCAGCCACATTAAAGGCATACACGTGTGGATAAAGGCCGCTGTTTCCTCACTGCTAGCAGCGAGTCCGCCCCGCACCCACCTTCTACAACGCTGCCCCCGCCCGCCTCAGCCCGCCACGTCAGGCGCGTGCCGGCAGCCCAGGCACTGCGCAGGCGCGGGGCGGCTCCGGGTCGGGTTGATTTTCCCCACCCCGGGGCCCGGAAGGAGGAAGTGTCAGCAGGTGTGAGTGCCGGCTGTTTGGTTGCCGCTTCTCCTGCGAGCGGGGCGAGAGCTGGGAAGCGGAGGCGCGGCTCCTCCTCGGCGGGTAACGGCGCTGAGGGGGCGCGAGGGTCGGGAGGGGCTGCGGGTCGGACTGTGGGCGCGGGGCGGCGGCGGGCGCTGCGCTTTCTGTTTCGTTTACCCCGCGGCGAGATGGGAGCGTTGTTATAACTGGAAAGCCTTGGGGGGAGAGTGGCTTTCACCGTCTTCACGCCGTTTGGTTGTCGTTGCTGTTGGTTGCTTTTATGAGACGGAGGGAGAGCGTCTTTTCAGCAGGACAGAAGCGAAACGCGATGAATTCTTTTAGATTCCTACAATTCGTGACATCAGCTTCGCTCTGTTTACAGCCGCTCGGCTGGCTCTAAATTAGAAAGCATAAGATACTTTAAAGCAGCTTTCTTTGAGCATGTAAGTTATGCTTTGGTTCCAGCTTGACTTTTCTTTTTCCCTCCCGCCCTAAAGAAATATGGATGTGAAGAGCAGAACGTGTTTAATTAGGCACCGTCAGGCACTGGAGAAAGACATCAAAACCTCTTACATTATGGATTGTATGGTTTCTGACCAAGTCCTGACATTGCAGGAGGAGGAGAAAGTGAAACAACAGGTAGAGTCATCTCTTTTTTTTTTCCCCCTTTGTTATCTTTCCAGGCTGCTCACGTGTTTTATGGTCCTTTCTAAAAATTACTGCTGTCAATCATTGCTACGTTACAAATGCTTAACCAGTCACTTAGGATGTGGTTATTATTGCAGTTCAGAAGGTTGAGCTGAGGTCTTGCTCAAACTGAAATCTATACCCATAGCAATAAACTTGCAGAGCAATAGATTAGGTGTTTTGTAAAGCTGATTAGTTTCTCTTAGCTTTGTGTAACACCTATTTTAATGTTTGTTCTAGAATACACAGAAGGAGCGAGCAGCTATGCTAATAGATACTCTTCTAAAGAAAGACAACAATGCATATAGATCTTTTTATAATGCACTGCTTCATGAAGGGTACCGAGATCTTGCTGCACTTCTTCAGGATGGCATCCCTGTCTTCTCCTCTGGGAATGGGAAGAACGCTATGGATGAGATGACTTCATATGGTTAGTGCAACTGCAGCAATCTCAGTTTCTGAAGGGAAAGAGAAGCTGTATTTTTATTCATTGCTAAGTGACTATCTGTAGTACCTGTTCCACCAGAAAGGAAGTAAACAATGAGCTTGTTTTGGTAGCACAATAGTCGGTAGTTCTATGATAGGAGAGAATGGTTGTGACTTTCATAGGTCATCTTGAAATTTTTCATTGCTTGGTAATGTGTATTTTAAAGGACTGGAAATATGAAACTCCTGGTTTTCTCTAAATTGTAATTATTTTTTTTTTTTGTAAATGAAAGAAAGACTCTTAAGTTTATGTAGGTTGCTCCAAAAATAATGCCTTCTCTTTATTTCCATGGAAAATACAACAGATCTGAAGTGCTCTGTAATACTGTCAGATTGATCAATCACTCATCTACAGAATGCTGACTTACAGCACAGTCACCACCATTAGCTGTGCATTTTCACTGGTAATGGATGAGAGCCTGGAATGCTGTACTCATAATAAACTGTACCAGAGGAGGTGACACACTGTCACTGCTACTGAAACACATCACACGCTGCTTCACTGCACTCAGTTCCACTGTTTGGTCTCAGTCAACACTCAGCAAGTGTCAGTGAATGTCAGTGGGTGCAATTTTTCCAGTGTGGAAATGTTCAATTCCCCACCTTTGTGTGATGCTGACTTCTAAGTCAGATGCCGTTTTGTCAGACTGCCCCTCTGCTGCCACCTGTCGCACAGCAACAAAAATGTAGTAGAATAGTGTTGGAAAGGTTCAACCTCTACTGCCATATCACCATCTGCCTCTGATGTTGTAAGCCAACATAATAAAATAGGAGGTATTACTTTTGGAGTAGCCCTAATGTATAATAAAGAAAGTAAATTTTATGTAGAAGGTTTCAGCCTTCAAAATTCAGACATTTCTCATTTAGAGTAGTCTATAACTCTCAGCACTGCATGCCAAATGTTAATCTAGCTAATTGGGTGCTTATTTCTCCACGAGATCTTTTGCTTGCATTCAGTAAGATCTTAAACTTTACAGAAGTTGTCTTCTTTGATTTATATGAAATAAATTAGTATCTTTTAGTGGGATGTACTGTCCTACTGGATTTGACTAAATGACAGCTAAATCTTACAGGATATTTTTTGGCACTGTCTAGTATGAGAATCATAGAATATTAAGGTTGGAAAAGACCACTAAGATCATTTGGTCCAGCTATCACATGTCTTCCTACCTGCCCCCTTACCATGTCCTTCAGTGTCACATCCACATGGTTCTTGAACACCTCCAGGGATAGCAGCTCTACCACCTCCTTGGGCAGCCTTTGTCACTGCAGCACCGCTCTTTCGCAGAAATTTTTTCCTAGTATCCAACATGCACCTCCTGTGGCACAGCTTGGGGCCATTTTCTCTTGTCCTGGCACTGTTACCTGAGAGAGAAGAGGCTGACCACCACCTCACTACAATGTCCTTTCAGGTTGTTGTAGAGAGCAGTAAGGTGTCCTCTGAGCCTCCTCATCTCCAGACCAAACAATCCCAGTTCTTTTAGCTATTCCCCATAAGACACATGCTCCAGACCCTTCACAGCATCACTGCCCTTCTCTGGACACGTTGCAGGGCTTCCATGTCTTTCATGTAGGAAGGGACCCAAAACTGAATGCAGTACTCAGGTGCAACCTCATAGAGATATGGTATTTAGAATACCTGAGTAAAATTTCTGAAAAAATGGCACAATGGCCATCTGTCTGCTGTGTGACCTGCAATGGAGAGAGCAGGTGCACATTTACTTTCTTGTTATGCTTCAGATGCCCTATTGCAAGTCCACCTGTCTTAGCTTAAATATAGAGAAGCCTGTCTTGGACAGAAATGCTGTGCTGTTAACCACAGAGTAGAAGCTTTACTCTGCATACTTCCTTTTTCTGCTGTATCCTTGGGGCAGTAACCTCTGTCTGAGAAAGTGGCTCAATGGTTGGGAATAGTAATAGTTCTTGGGATTGATGTAACTAGGTTCAGCTAGCAGAAAATATAGTTACCAACTGGGGGGCTGCTGTAGATGTGAAGCTGTTACCTGTTAATTATGGCATGGTTGGTTCACTTGTCCTTAGACCATTTGCACGGGAAACGAGCTGGGGGAAGGATTCTTGGGGGTAAATTGTTTTGTTTTGAAGAGGCATAACATTTAGAAACCACTTCTTCTTTTTGTGTTTCTCATTTTTAACTTCAGTTAAGACAACTCTCTGCGAAGGAGGTGTACCACAGAGACCCGTTGTGTTTGTCACTCGGCCAAAGCTGGTAGATGCTATTAAACAGAAACTGTGCAGCTTAGGAAGTGATCCAGGTTGGGTGACAGTTTATGGAATGGCAGGTTGTGGAAAGACCGTTTTAACAGCAGAAGCTTTAAGGGATCACCAGCTCTTGGAAGGTACTTTTATAAAAACATCGATATTCTAATAAAAATTGCTAGAAATATCTGTGCATTGAGTGTGTATGGATCTTATGTCATCTTGAAATTAATTTTGTGTTTAGCGTGATAAATTTCTTAGGTGCTTTTGAAATATTGCTTGCAAGTTACAGTTTTTAGAACCGTTTAGTGCTCTGGGACCACTGCATATTTTACTAATTTATGGAAAAAGATTCTTAACAGCTTTTTACCTTGGAATCTGCTTTGATGTATGAGAGTAGATGCATCCTTAGGTAACTTGTGTTTGTTATCTCTATCAGTACAAAATATTAAATATTTGTTTTTAATCTTTATCCTTTTTTGGGTGTTGCTTGTCAGTTCTTCAGTCTTTTACCTGTGCTATATGAGTTTAAAAAATCTTGCTCAGACTATAGTGTAGGTTTTAGTAATGTCAGACATTTGTGGTGTGGTTATACTACTATCATTTTAGCTTAAAATAGGTCATAAATGAAATCATTTACTGATGTTTTTCTGTGTAGGATGTTTGGAGCAGAAAGTGAGGGTGAGATATTAGAAAACATGTCTGAGGTTTAGAGAATATGGCATCCTCTGCTGCAGCTGACTCTTCTAGATGCCTTCTTGCTAAATGTTTTGTGATAATTTTGTATCCCAAGCCCTGTACTCCTGCAATGTGAAAAAGTGAATGCTGAGTCAGAGAAGAAGGAAAGGGCTTGTCAAGGAAGACAAGTAGAGAGGAGGGACATCATCAGTGGCAATGGGAGCTTTGAAAACTTGCCTTACAGAGGCTGTTCCTTTTAAAACATAAGGCAGTAATCTTGTAGAATCATCCTCCTGTGGTACAGAGTTTTAAGGTTGGTTTGCAATAGACTTTACCGTTTGTATTTGTATTTAAATTCTATTATTGATTGCTATGCTAAGCTGCTATAAATAGTTCTAATTTTAAATGTAAAGTGTGATTAACATTGTTGTTCCTGTCAGGTTATTTTCCAGGAGGAGTTCATTGGATCTCTGTGGGAAAACAGGACAAAGCAGGGCTCCTCATAAAACTACAGAATCTTTGTAGTAGATTAGAGCATGACTCTACTCTTTCACAGAGACCACCACTTAACATTGAGGAGGCCAAAGACCGTCTTCGTTTGCTGATGCTGCGCAAATACCCAAGGTGATGCTGGTAAAATGCTATGCTGTTCTTTTACTCAACAGCCTAATAATCTAGAATGTCTATTATTACGTGTTTCTATTTCTTAATTAAAAAAAAAGTGAAACATCAAAAATGAACATCCTAACTTTCACTTTTTGCTTTTCCTTTTTCTCTTTTAATGTAGATAATTTAGAAGTGATAGTCAAATTAAAGCTAGCAGTACTTCAAGAATTTTGATGCTTGCATAGGGACTACTGTTAATATTTTCTAAATTGCTTGCTTATGGGAAAAGAAAAAATAGATTCAGAGAAATGTAAAAAAGCTGAAAGGTAAATGGATGGTTAAATCAGGTACGTAATATATGCAGTAAAACCTTTTCCTTAAGTAGATGTTTTTAATGGAATAATGTAAGGGATGCATTGTAGGCTTGTTCTGGATATGATATATTTGTCAGATTATTAATGCTTTTGCTAAAAATATATATATTACACACACACACACATATATATACATATATATACATATATATACAATATATATATATCGTATATATATGTATATATACGATAACCAGCTGTGCGGGAGTCACCTTCACATGAAAAGTTAATAGTCATTGAAAACTGAAAGTTGAGAATGAATAGCTGGAAATAAGCACTACTCTAACTTCTAGTGTTCTTACTGTGTACTTAAAACGTTTCATGAGTGTATGAGGATCATGCAGCAGTGGAAGGCTGTGCATCACTGGAGGGCAGTTAATGTATTTTTGAAGTGTTTGCTTTGTAGTTAGCAAAGTGAAAGCAAGTATTCACGATATGATCGATTATGGCCAAGAAGGCAGTTGCTTTCAAACTTCAGGAAAGCTGAATTGTTTGATCAAGTGAAGTCTTTGCCACTGCACAGCTTTTTTTCATGTTTGAATAATAGCTTTTGTTATTTTGGGGGGGATTTCATTACTCTCGGGGAAAATCTATACTAAACTAAACATGGGAGAGGTATCTCAGGAATAATACTCCAGTCTTATGATGATTGTGATACAGATGATGTAGGCTAGAAGAGTACTGGCATTTTTGTAAGAGAAAGAAGTCTTTCTTGCATAGAAAAGATTAAAAAAATATTGCCAGGCCCATGGGAAATTGCCTGATAAAGATGAGAAATCCAAGTAGGTGCCTCCAGTGGAGAAAATAGATTATACAGAATGATTGAAGGGGAACATACTCATTTTTCTTGCTAACTCACCAGATTACTTACACTCGCAAGTGTGGTAAAGCTTAGAAGTAGCTACAGCCTGTGCTGCATTTCGCCCAGTTAAGAGATGTCAGAATGCTGTAAGAACAAATTGAATGTGCTGCGTTAGGTTAATAAAGTTCAAGTATGAACCAAACTTCACTTATTTGTTCTTGGAGAAACTTGCATTCAGCTTTCTGACACAGAGTTTAATGTCCTCTTAAAATGTTTCTGGGATTAGTGGAAGAAAATTGAAATTGTACTACTTAATTCTGAAAATTTTCTTTCATTACTAAGCTGAAATACTATATCTTATCACTAATATGATTTCTGAAATATGAAATGTATTTTCTTGTACTAGGTCTCTTTTGGTCCTGGATGATATTTGGGATTCCTGGGTGTTAAAAGCATTTGATAATCAATGTCAGGTTCTTATCACCACCAGGGACAGGAGTGTGACAGATGCTGTGTCTGGTAAGGAATGATCTTCTCTTCTGCGTTACAGATCATGGATGTACATGTATGCAAAGTGTTTTTGTGAACTTTTAAAAGAATTAGATAGAATCCATGTCTGTCAAGTTGTGCACAAATGATATTTTTAACATTCTGTGATGTAAAACTGTTTTTCCATGAAATACATGTTATATGTTGTCCTGTGTATATGTCTATAGTGAGAATTGCTTCACTCTTCAGTAAATTAGGCTGCTGTATTTAAACTGATTATCTCTACATATGAAGTAGTCTCTGAGCTGGATCCTCTGCTCCAGATTTTTCTCAGAAAATTCTCTAAACTTCCATAGCATTTAAAAAATTCTTTTTATTTTTCCCTCATGTATAGGCAATAAATATGAGATTAATGTGGAAAGTGGACTAACACATGAAAAAGGACTGGAAGTTTTAGCCCTGTTTGTGAATATGAAAATATCGGAACTGCCAGAACAAGCTAACTGCATTATAACAGAATGCAAAGGTGTGATACTTGCCACTTTTTAAACCTTTTTTTTTCTTCTGGATTTTGACTTACAGAAAGAGGAGGGAACATTTGATGATCAGAGGGTTGGAGAACCTCTCTTAGGAAGAGAGGTTAAGGGAGCTGGGCTTGTTCAGCCTGGAGAAGACTCTGGGGTGATCTCATTGTTGCATTCTGGTACTTGAAGGGAGCTTATAGACAGGGGGGAGACTGACTTTTTACACAGTCTGATAGTGATAGGACAATGGGGACACCTCAATAATTTAATTAAGAAAATTTCCTGATTTATTCATTCAACCACTAGACTAAACTATTGAAGTGTGTTCCTTTGGGCTCTCTAAGATTAATTTACTTTCTTTCTTCAGGTTCTCCTCTTGTGATATCCTTAATAGGAGCATTACTACGAGATTTCCCTAATCGCTGGGAATACTATCTGAAACAGTTGCAGAATAAGCAGTTTAAAAGAATAAGAAAATCTTCATCTTACGACTATGAAGCCCTTGATGAAGCAATGTCCATAAGTGTAGAGCAACTCAGTAATGATTTACAAGATTACTATAAAGACCTCTCCATCCTCCCCAAAGATGTTAAAGTACCTACTAAGGTAATAACAGCAACTCAGAAACCTCACTAATTTTGTTTATTATTATTACTACTATTTTTTTATGAATTAGACTGGATATTCTATGATTTTTAGTGATATATAAACAATAATTTTAAAGAAGTAATAAGATTTGAAATTATGGTATATAACTAATGTTATATGCAATTTAATAATAATTGGTGGTTTGGGTCCGTTATTATACCATACCTCTTATTGCCAGTAACAAAGCTAAAAAATCGTGACTGAATTAATATGTTCATAATGTTACATTAATGTATGTTCCATGCATAGCTCTTACATTAGGTTGTAACTGAACTATCTGAAGGCTTAAAAACTGTTAGGGAATTTCTTCTATGAAAAATATATGATCACCATGAGTCAGTACAAATAAACAAATGAAGAGGTAGCTTGTATTATCTATCTCATATATATCTATTATCTGTCCATCTATATATTTGCATAGTTTTATATGGAACTTACTGAGTTACTGACAGAGCATAGATATCTTTTGCAAATGGTAATTTTTCTACCATGTTTTTTTTTTTTTCTTCCCAGTTAATTGTTAGTCTTTTATGGCATTCCAACAGTGTTGTTTTTTCCTTAGTTCTGATGATCCTTTCTGCTTTTTTAGGTGCTCTGTATTCTTTGGGATATGGAAACTGAAGAAGTTGAAGATATACTGCAGAAATTTGTCAACAAATCATTATTGTTCTGTGATCGTAATGGGAATTCATTTCATTATTATTTGCACGATCTTCAACTTGACTTTCTTACAGAGAAGAATCGCAACCAGCTTCAGGTAGAGCTCTGGCTTATTTGCTTACTTCTAATCTTATCCTACAAAGCTGGACTTTCTTCAGAAAACATCCCTTTTTTAAAAAGTATCCAGAGTAGCTTCATATAATAGGCCCACAATGCAGTTAAACTTAATGCTGGCTAAAAATATTTTTAACTTGAAAATGAGAAGTGATTTAATGATAATTCCATATGGAGCTAAGAAACTAATAGAATCATGGAATGACTTGGGTTGGAAGGGACCTTTAAGAGCCGTCTAGATCTGGTTTTGAAGGAGAGGGCAAAAAAAGTAGATAGGAAGAAGAGGCCAGTTGTTTGCTTTATATCTATGTATATAAAGGGTCATTTTTATTACTGGCTATGCACATTTAATGGAAAGAGTGACCTGATAGCTTTTCTCAGTTAAGAAGGAAGATTAGCAACTTGCTTTTCTGTCTTTAATTACCCAGAGGAGTTTCTGTAGAATGTCTTCAACATAATTTAAATTACAGTTTCTTAAGATAAGTTTTTCTTATTTAATTTGTTGACATCTTACATGGAGGAATAATAACAATAAATGTTTAATATTAAAATCAGTCCACACCTTTTTATAGTATTAACTGAAGGTCTATTTTGGTTCTCATTGCAGGAACTACATAAAAACATAGTAAATCAGTACAAGAGATATTACAAGCTTCATGTACCTGTGCTATCTCAAGAGGACTGCATGTACTGGTATAACTTTCTGGCGTATCACATGGCTGGTGCCAACATGCAGAAGGTGAGTTCTGGCTGGATTCATCTGTTTCTCTTCTTGACCCACTGCCCTTCCCCTCCAGGCCATTTTTTCCCTCTCAGAGTTGTCTTTTCCCAGGAGTTTGGGCAGATAGGCAAACACTGAACATTAAGTCCTTTAGGGGCTCCATTGATAATCACTGTTATGAAAACAACTTCGTTTCTACCCTATGTCTCTTGAATTTTCAATCAGTTTGTAAGAAGATTTCATATAACGCCTTTTGTTTTTCTTTTGAGGAAGACGTGGTAAAAAGTCTTCCTAGGCTTTTTTGGAAATCCAGGCTTACTATTTTGTATGATAAAATTAAATTGATTTGTTTAGGGTACTCAAGTAGATTGATGAGTGAACTGGAGTGAATTGTATTAAGATATATTTCTGCTTTTTTATTTTTCCCTTAAATAGATTCAGTTGTGGAATTCATGCTCTGATTTTTTATTTGTATTTCTTGTAGGAACTCCGTGATCTTATGTTTTCTCTAGATTGGATTAAGGCTAAAACAGAATTGGTAGGGCCTGCTCATCTAATTCATGAATATGTAGAGTATAGTTCAGTCCTGGATCAAAAGGTATGTAAAAGGTAAATGATCAGTCTGTTCCAAATATGTTTTTCCATCTTTTAGTGTGTTTTATGTATGTATTTAGGATACATAGGAAGTGTAAAAATGAAATGTTAGGGCAGCCATAAGTTTAACTTCACCTTGGAGGAGGGAAAAATGAAGAAACCAAAAGACATAGTTTTAGTTAACTGCAGTATAGGTTACAGCAATTAATAATGGAACTCAGCGGTGAGAATCTGTGGTTCTGTGATAATTAACGGTAGATGCAGATGGTAATCCCTTTCTTGGGAGGTTTAGAATCTTGTTGGCCTCTTGGAATAGTCTTACTGATATTAAACATTGACTTCTCATTGAGTAAATCATTGCTTCCAATGTTCTTATTTGAAAAGTAAGGACAATACGCTTTCTGAATAAAATAGCAAAATATTTCAGTCTATGATATGTACTTGCTTATAGAACTAAGGAGAACTAAATGCTTCTGTAAGAATACTGCCTGTATAGAAAATTAAAAAACAAGGGGCACTTATAAAACATATCTACTTCACTAATTACCAAACATGATCTGCTCTGTACATAGGATAGCATCATACGTGAGAATTTTCAGGAATTTCTGTCTTTAAATGGGCACCTTCTTGGACGACAGCCTTTTCCTGACATTACCCAGCTGGGTCTTTGCCAACCAGAGACATCAGAGGTGTACCAACAAGCCAAGCTGCGGGCTCAAAGAGAAATGGGAACATTTTACTTGGAATGGGTGTAAGTAGCAGTAATCCATCTGCTGGTATGTTTATCCCTTGATTCAATAAAATTGTCACATATACAACTGAACACAGTAATGGGTAATATAAGAAGTGCTGTGTTTTTCATGGGAAAAGAAGGTGAAATAAGTTTCAGGAACTAATGAAAGAAAAAACAGACATTTAAAACTATGAATTAGTAATAATTTCATAGAAATGAAGAAACATATTTACTTCTCCACTCAATGAACATTCATTGTAAGTATGTACACAAAGTGAAAATGTGGTAATTTGAAACTTCTCTATGTACTTTTTTAGAAAGGTGAGAATTGTAGGGCAGATATTGTGTGTGTGCTGCAAACTTGAAAGAGAGCACATAGGAGATCACAGCTTCAGAAAGAAGTCTATTTGGACATGACCGATACCAGCTCATTAAGACATTATTAGGAAGAATGTTTTGCTGTACTGTGGCTGTGCACATGAGGTAGCACGTTGGTTTCTTATGCATATATTATCATTCTTGGTCTCTAAGCTCTTAGCTGTTGGAGGGCAACATAAATTCTAAGTGAATATAGGAATTGGTTTCCCTTATTTTGCGTGAAGGCTGAAAGCCTGCTGCACAAGGTATATGAACAGCTATTACCTTTTTAAAGAGAATTTTGAATGATAAAAAATGCTAGGAAATCATAGAAATCATACTCCTCTCAAATGAGCTATCTTCTCCTGCAGAAATAAAAAATCCTTGAAAAACCTTTCCCGTCTGGTTGTTCGTCCGCATAGAGATGCAGTTTACCATGCCTGCTTTTCTAGGGACAGACAAAGAATAGCATCGTGTGGAGCTGATAAAACACTTCAGGTAAAAATACCTACCT
Source organism: Perdix hodgsoniae (assembly GCA_035772895.1). Taxonomy (NCBI): domain Eukaryota; kingdom Metazoa; phylum Chordata; class Aves; order Galliformes; family Phasianidae; genus Perdix; species Perdix hodgsoniae. The sequence continues at coordinate 1,025,976 of JAPSGF010000092.1, forward strand.
ATGCATGAGTGAAGTGTAATGCTATGTACTGTCTTGATAATGTTTATTACTGGTGCTATTGCTTTCCTTTTGCTATGAAGATATTGGAGATCTAAAATATAACAGAGATGAGAGATTGAAAGGGTGTTACATAAACACGTTTAGGCTAGTAAGTATTGTTTTGTAGTTCAATAACTATACTATGTTGCCATGTAAATGAATATGAGGTACCTTTTAATGATACAAAAACTTAAGGCTTAAGCAGTGCATCCCAGCATGCTTCACATTCGTTTGCAGAAATTGTATTTCCCATCTACAGTGCTGAAAAACATGAGACATGTTAGTTACTGGTTTACATTTTGCATGGGGTTTTAATAGATGTTTGGTGCTAAATTGCTAAATTTTCTCACGCAAACTAAAGAAATCTGGGCAGAAAAATGAGTCCTGGAAGTGGTAGACTGGAAAAAGGTACAAAGTGAATATGGGGAGACAGAGAGGAAAGTTACTAATAAAAATTTGCCAGCAGTCTGCCTGGAGGGAAGCCAGACAGCTCTCAAGAAAACTAGCAATCAGCCAGCCACTAACCTGGTAAAGTATCCATATTCCAGACAGCCAAAGGTAAGGGTAAAGAACAACTTTTCTGCAAGCCTTTGGTATTGTTTTGGATGCTTGCTAAGTTCAGTACTAAAGTAAAAGTACTAATGGTCCTTAGTTGCTGTTCATTTGGCTATTTAATGTGGTGGTGTTTGTTACTTTCTTTTATTTGCTGGCTTCTACACTGTTATGGTCATGGCATCCACCCACGTAAGGAGATGCTTGGTGGATGTGCTAGTTGTATGCTGTGCTGAAGTTACTGTGCTGGGCTTCTGTACTTCATGGCTTCATTACTGGGACTGCTGATTTCTTGTTTTTTCTCTTGACTTGACTTTTTATCATAAAAAGAGATTTTTTTTTTTTTTTTTCCCCAGAACCTAAACTAGTAGAAATAATAGAAAAATTAACAATCATTTTTCATTGTTTAACTTCGAACTTAGTCATGTTTTTCCTAACAATGACATCAAAATAAAACTAATGTTTTCAGATTTTAAGACTGACTCTCCTGTTTCAGTGGAATCAGAAAAAACGATTGCTAGATTAAGAGCAGATATGCTGCAGAATTTACTGTAGATGTAGATTTCCTTTTGTTTTGTTGCTTTTATTTGAACAAATACCAACTATTTCATTGTCACTGTTATTCCCATTTGATGAAAATAGATAGGAAAAGTAGGGATTTCACAAGTGTAGCATCTTGAATGTTGCTGCAAAGAGAAAATTGTGATTTGTTAGAACAGCTGAAGACTGTTTACCCATGAGATGAAAGGGGTACTTTTCACCATTATTAAGATAAATTCCAGAATTTTAGAAAAGTGATTAATGTGCAGTGCTTCTTCCCTGCCTGGAAGGGATCCCTTTCCTTCCCTGCAACCATCTCAAAAGAGACTCCTAGCACCTTCATTTAATGATCAGTTGCTGCTAAAATTCTTCCTTTTGACAGAAGAATATCGTATATATCAACCTGGAATTTGTACTTGTAATAACAGTACAGTTATTGTTAATAAGTTATTGTATGGTGAAGTTATTCATAAAGTAGAATAAGAAAGTACATGTATTTAGCCTTAAGGAGTACAAAAGTCTCATGTGGTAGAAGGTCTGGCTTTAGGCTTAAAGGTTACACAGAGTCATTAATGAAACATTAATGAAATGTAATGCATGCAGGTTTTTTAAATTAGTTTTTGGTATTTCTTTCCATAATAATTTCTATCACCTGTATAGATTTGAAGTTCAAATTAAATGTTCTCATATTAGTTTCCTTGAAATTATAAATGCTTTCAAAATGCAAGCAGTTTTATGAAGAGCATAGCTAAGGAGCTCTTTGAGAGAAAGCAATCTTTTACTTGTGTAGGATGTTTTGAAATTGTATGCCAGCTAGAATATTTCATTCCTCATTGTATTTCTTCAGGTGTTTAAAGCAGAAAGTGGAGAGAGATTGCTGGAGATAAGTGCTCATGATGATGAAATACTTTGCTGCACTTTTTCTGCAGATGATAAATATGTAGCTACTTGTTCAGCTGATAAAAAAGTGAAGGTAAGGAAATGGAGAGTAGACTTCTTGTGTGTTTGTTTTGCTACATCATAATTCAGATTTCAGTTTTAACCAACTCAGGGAGAGCAGATTCTTAAGACTAAGGGTTTTTATTAACTGTCTTAAACCTTATTTGGATAATTCACTACTTTAAAAGCAAAATATCTCATACTTGTTACATTTAGTATCTTATTTTAATTTCACACATAGACAATTACAGCTTATTTTATTTGTATTATCAGATGATTCATTTTATGTAGAACACAATGCATGAGTCCAGTCCTGTTTGTAGCATAAATGTTTTTCTTATATAGCATTTTCTGAGAGAAATTTGTTATTTTTAATTCTTCGTAATTGCAACAAAATCTGATAATATTCTAATCTTTCTCAGATTTTAATCTAAACTATGATCCCCTTCATCCACCTGATATTTAAATTGTTCAAAACTAGCTGTGAAATGTTGTATAATTACTAGTAGCCTGAAACAGAATTTTGACAAGAGTAAAGTGGTTTTATTTGGTTCCAGACACCTTGTTATAAGAACCTTTGACTGTAAATACCATGTTCCAGTTCTTGTTTTGAAAAATATATGTATCTGCATCTCTGCTCTACTGTAATAGAAACAATATGAAATCACAGCTGTGTGTTGATAGAGAGAAATATACATGTTTTCCCTTTCTCTTCCAAACATTTTTGATGTGTTATTAAGAGCATTTTTAGGGCTTTATTTGTATTCCGAAATGGTTTACAGATCTCACTTTTTTAGTAAGGACATCAAATTTATATAAAACTGGTTTTTATCCTTCAACTCTATCTAGATCTGGAATTCAAGAACAGGCAAGTGTTTGTACGTATATGAAGAACACACAGAGCAGGTCAATTGCTGCCAATTCAATAACAGAAGGGGTCAGTATCTTTTAGCCACCTGCTCAGATGACACCTTCATCAAAGTAAGTTGAAAAGATTGTGAGAAGCAGTATGGGAATAATCAAAACAGAGTAATTATTGTTGTAGAAATATGCTTCAAACCCTGTAAATTAAGGTTTATAATGAGCCTAGTAGAAAAGAGACAGAAACAGATCAAGAATACTGACAGGGCAGAACAGAAGGAATATTTATGCTTAAAATGAAAAGTAAGCAAATTGGCTGGGCACAGAGGTAAAGACTTCTAAGGGATGGATATGGGTGGGAGGGCCTGGGTCTGGAATACGTGATTAAAAACTAGTGAAGCAGGAAAATAAACAAAATAAACAAACAGCCACAGACAATTCAAAACTGGATGCCAAATGATAAAATGAATGAATAATTAACATAATGGAAGTGGAGCAGATGTATTTTCTTATTAAATTTATTGGGCATAATAAAGAAATGAAAGTGGAAGCCAACAAAATAACAGTAATCAAAACAAAAGATTTGTCAGGTTAGCCATCTGTTGTATTCAGATTATGAGGCAGTATGTGTACTCAGAGCAGAAGCCATGTAACTGAAATATCTGAGGAAAGCTGGGGAAATGGAAGAATGAAGGAAGATCTGGCTGTGGGTAAGGGTGTAATTTCACAGCAAATTCACAGCATGTCCAGTAATAGAATAGAACAGGAAAATAAAAATCAGAGAAATTTGTTTTAGAGAATGTTGTACAGGTAACTGTTCCTGCTTTGAGTTCTCCCTGAGCAGTCAAGTGAAATATCTGGTAACAGAAAGGTAGTATGCACTGTAGGCCTAGAAAGTAGAGGTTGAAAGGAAGTAAAGAGGCTAGATGAAGTTTGATCCTCAGTCTGAAGAAACCTTTGGTAACTTTGTGCTATTTGTGGTTCTTGTATTCATTGTACAGATAGTGTTGTATAATAGTCATAAGAGTCGTTTTCATGCAAGCTAGCACATGGAAGTAAATTGTGTAGGAACTTCAGGCATAGCTTCAAGTCTGTGAGCATGTGGGTAAAACTAAGAAACGTTTTTGAGAATTTGGTCACCGCCGCAGTTTTGTGAAGAACGTGAACAATCTGTGAATAATTCATGAATTTAATGGTATTTATATAATTATTTCTCATGCAGCTTTGGAATTTGAAGGATAAGTACTGTAGGAATACTATGTTTGGTCATGTAAACGCTGTCAGTCACTGTAGATTTTCACCAAATGATGACTATATTGCTAGCTGCTCAACAGATGGAACAGTGAAGGTACGCATCTTATATTTTAAATCAACTGCCTGTTTTAATGATTTTTGGGGGGGTCTAAAATAGAAAATATGAGTGAGATAATTTTGTGTTTGTGTGGTCAGCTTTCATGAATTAAGCCCTGAAGCAGCTGAGTATTGTTCTCATTTTTAATGCAAGACTTGGAAAAGTTCCATCCAGTTCCAGAGGGAGAATTGAGTGGCTAAAATTTTACAAAAAATCCTACTGAGTCTCAATTTGAGTCCTTTTCACCATTAAAAGAAATAAAAATAAAAGTATACAGTTAAGAGAACTGACATGGAGGGGTGTTTTGAAATTTGTTTAAACAAAAATACTAATGAAAACAACAGCAAAAAAACCTTCCAGGATAGTTACAAGGTCTGTCATCTGAAATGGAATCAGCGATAGCCAGAAGTGATTTGTGTACTGTGGTAGTTACGTTTTTGCTTAGAACACAAGCATTGTTTTTTATTGCCTTTGACTGCAACAGAACTACATTATTTCAGTACTGCAATTCTTAAAACACTGATACGTTTTTATGGAGCTGCTATATCAGGAAAGTGAGGTTGTAGTATCTGTTGTCATTCAGAGGAAAAATTGTGGTAGAGGAAACAGAAATATTCAGTAGCTCTCTGGCAGGTGCCTCTATGAAATAGGGGTACAAACTACATGTATTCAGTGTACCAGATTTCTTGTTGTGAGTGGACTTTATTTAATAGAGTTGCAGAGCAGATTATTTTTGTTTTTATTCTGTTGTTAAGTAGAAGTTAAGACAGTCATCTGGGCTTGCTTGTTGTTCTCCTCACTTTCTTCCCTAAAAGAGATTGGGAAGTGGTTTTCCTCTGTTGTGTTCTGTGTATTCAGCAGTAAAGAGAGGTTTCATGTATTTCCTTTATTTTTTCTTGAAGCTTTGGGATGTGCATTCAGCAAATGAACTGAAAACTATTGAGATAAAAGAATTCTTCAGGAATGCAGATGAACAGCAAGATGATGTGGAGGTTTTAGTAAAATGTTGCTCTTGGTCCAGAAGTAGTGATACAATTTCAGTGGTAGCCAAAAATAAGCTTTTGGTGAGTATCTCATGTTAATAATTCTCTAGAGGTGTAGTATGTTGCTATCTGAGTAGAATTTATGAATAATTATTAAATTATAAACCACCTCGATTTTTCAGACAGAAAGTGCCTGTTTTTAAGTGTGTTTAGTAAAAAATATGCAGATGATAAATGATGAATTAAAATTAAATCAATTGTAAATTTAAAAATGTATATTGTTGAGTATATAAACTGTGTCTGTGGTGAAGTCATTCCAGCTGTGTGCTAAAAACCTAATTGCCTTCACAGCTTTTTGATGTTACAACATGTAATCTGTTAACACAAGTCGTCATAAGTCATCACAGTACAATCCAATATTGTGACTTCTGTGCTGGAGATGAGTTGGTAGCAGTTGCTTTGTCTCATTGTTCTGTTGAGGTAAGTGATTTCTTTATTGCTACCAGAGTAATTAAAAATGTCATTTTATTTGTCATGGTTTTGTGTAGGGAGAGGTAAAACAAAGTGGCAATTTTAACAGCTTTTCAATGTGCTTTTTTCTTTGTAATTTTTGTTTACCTCTAAGATGTAAAACAGGAATTGAGAAATAGTGTGTTGAGATTAGACATCATTTTTAGAAAGCAGAACTCAGTTTTATATAAAACCGCTAGCCCACTGTATTTATTTGAAGTTATCATGTGATGATGTGATTATTGTCAGTCTTTGGGGTATACACCTTCCCATCACTTAGCTCAAAACAAGCAAACAAAATGCCTTCTCCTGTATGCTGCTGCAGGATGGGGCAGTTTGTGAAAGAGGAATACAACAGCTGAAATAACTTTGGGACTATCGTGGCTATCTAAGCACGTACAAGTATTTGGGTTTTCTGTTTTTTTTCTTTGTTTTCTTTTTTTTTGCAGCCTACTTGGTCAGCTCAGTTTGTATTTTCATAATGAGTGAGTTGTTTTTTTGTAATTGCTCTCACATCTTCTGAACTTACCGTTGTCAAAGAGCCTTCTGTTTCCATGTCACTGACCATCAAATTGTCATCAACAGGCACAGTTCTTTTTACATGATAGTTTGAGAGTGAGAAGTGAAAAAATGCTAGTAGAGATAGTAATTAAGTATACTTTCCAGTTTTGCTTGAAATACAATCTAAATTCATTTGAGTTCTTTCATATTTCTGCTGCAGTTATGGAATATTAAATCCTTATCAAAAGTAGCAGATTGCAGAGGACACATGAGCTGGGTTCACTGTGTGACATTTTCTTCAGATGGATCCTTATTTCTGACATCTTCTGAGGACCAGACAATACGGGTAAGATTACTCTTTTTTTAAAGCTGATACTGTGTGCATATAAAACTAAATTATTTGTTAAAATTGTTCTTATAAAATTATATATTCATATATAATAAAAAGTATTTAGCATTATGGTTATAGTAAGTATTTAGCTTTGTATTATATAAACATATAAAGTTATTTCTGTATACAGTAGAATGAGCTGCCTATTTTCTTTATTTACTGTATAGATAAATAATTTTTAGGTCCAGTGGCAGTTCAAGAGTAATGGTAATTTTTAGATTTTATCTAAATTAAAAACTGGGAACTGTTTTGATGGTTCTTTTGTAAGCTAGCAGAGTTGATATGCCTTTCACTGTTAGATATTTGGATATCTAGGATATTTAGAACAGATTCTTATAGTTGTAATGCCTCATTAAAAACTGTGAAAATAGACCTACAGTGTACAGAAGTAACATTTCCTTCTCTCCAAGCTAACACTTACATTCTTGAAATTTTGAAAGCAATTTAAGTATAGAAATCTATACTTGGTTTTTACTGTGATAGAATTTTAACACTCTTCTTTGAAACAGAGAAGCGTGGACTTCATGGTTCTGATACCAAATACTTAGGTGTCTGCTGGGCAGCCTGGAAAAATAATTATTTGTTTCATTAGTTGGAATTGCTGTAGCAATTGCTCAACTTTCTTTGCCTAGTAAATAAAATCTGCAGAAAGATAATTTTCACTGTTTTAAAGTCAGTGTTACTTGCAGATTTTATAAGACTTTGGTTTAAAGGTAGTCAGCAAGTTTTTTATCTTGTCCTTTAAAACTAATGGAACACTGTTCTTCAACAGATTTGGGAAACAAACAAGGTGTGCAAGTCTTCTGATGCTGTGCTAAAAAGTGAACTGGATGTTGTATTTCACAATGATGAAGTCATGATTTTAGCAATTTACAATCAGAAGTATATTCAAGTAAGCTGTATTTCTCAATGTATTAGTATATTTGAATTTATCTGTAAATCTCAGTAGGAAACAAAGCACTGAAGTAGCTGCCTGTTCATGACTTTCAACAGTAGAATCCATAGCAGATGATTCTTAATATATTGTAAAATTTTAAGTCTAGGAACTTTGCCTAGTAACAGAATAGATTTTTCACCTTTGCTCATGAAGAGAAATTGACTGAAAAGTCAAATTGTAGTTAAGCACGTGTCCTGTAATTCAGCAGTATATCTGCTATCACATCTCTAACGGTAGTTTCTCTTGTTGCTGTGATGTTTTACCCTTAGTGATCTGTAGTCTCCCAGCAATGCATTTCTAGTCACCTTTTGATGTGCTATACAATCATTTTAAATGCATCACAGTGGTAAATATTTTTAACTGACAGATTTTTTGTAAATCATTGTATTCTAAAGATCTCATCAGAATTGATTTAAGGACAACACTGGGTTGAGATTGGTGCGCTGTACATGCTGTTAAGCATTAAGTCATGCTTACACTCCATTTGGCACGAGTATCTGGCAAGTAGATTTGAGCTCAGAACTCACTATATGGCTCTTGAAATTCAGGAATAACATGTTGACTTACTGTTTTCTGTGATCATGCAAATTTTTAAAAGCCTTCTGAGACTGAGATGTGTTTCTGTCTGCAGACTTGTCCCATTCAGACCGTGTTCTACAGTGATAGTTACATAGACCTTCAAAGCAACTGATTTGTGAAAGTATCCAGTCTAGTTAAGCAAAAGCTTAGAAACTGACAAACTCTTCTCTTGCCATTCTTAGGTTTTATTGTATTTTATTTCAGTTTAAATTTTAAAATATTTTATTAATTTATTTCCTATCTTGCAGCTCATTAATGGAAATACGGACAGCATTATCATACAGACAGAACCTCAGGAATCCCTTATTTGCTGCTGCTGCTTAAGTGAAGATCTTAAATTTGCAGCATTTGGGCAGGAGAATGGAACAATAAAGGTATTAAACCTTTAACTTGATCTTGAAAATAATAGGAAAACAACTTTCTTTTTAAAAAAGTGCCATTGTAATGACTCTCTACAATAATATTCTTTAGTATAATACTTAAAAATTTTTGTTTTAGTGACACTGAAATGATGGTAGTTTAAAGGTAATACAAACAATGCAGCATTGCATTTCATTTACCAAGGACTGATTTTTGTTGTCACCATCACAGAATCACAGAATTGTAGGGTCTGGAAGGGACCTCTAGAGATCATTGAGTCCAACCCTCCTGTAAAGCAGGCTCCCTAGATCAGATTGCACAGGTTGGTGTCCAGGTGGGTGTTGAATATCTCCAGAGAAGGCGACTCCACAACCTCCCTGAGCAGCCTGATCCAGTGCTCTGTCACCATTACTGTGAAGAAGTTCTTAGGCACGTTGATGCAGAACTTCCCATGCTTCAGTTTGTGGCCATTTCCCCTTTTCCTGTTGCCACTCACCGCTGAAAAGAATCTGGCCTTGTCCTTTTGCCTCCCACACCTCAGATATTTATAGACATTGATCAGATCCCCTCTGAGTATTCTTTTCTCAGGCTGAACAGACCCAGGTCACCCAGCCTTTCCTCAAGGGGAGATGCTCCAGGCCTTTATCATCGCATGGTCCTCTGCTGCACTCCTTCCAGGAGATCCCTGTTTTTTGTCTTTTTTTAAAACCAGGGAGCCCAGAACTGAACACAATACTCAGTTCGTTGGCTGAGAATGATGTATTTACAGTCTTTTCATATTTAAAGAGAATTTGTGTTGAGAATTTCAATTTCCTTTCCATAAAATATGTAAAATAAATACTGTTATTCCTTGTAAGTAATACTGTTATTCATTGTAAAGGTACTGCAGTTGTTGGATGGGAAAGTTCTGACATCCCGGGAGGCCTACAGGACATCTGTGCAGCATTGTCAATTTACCAGTGATTGTCAGACTCTGATTTCAAGTGCTCATGATGCAGTCATACAGGTTTGGAAGATATTTTAAAAGATTATATTGTACCTTTTTGTAAAAATAAGTTAAAAACATCTTTCCTATTATACCTAACGCAAACTCAGCCAGTGTCCACTGTATATCCTGCATGTGGAACCATCTTTGTTCCATGCATTTTGAATTGATTTTGTATTGTTTTAGGGTAAGTTGGCATCCTTTATTCTATTGCTGCTTTGATTTATGCTTTCCTGCTTATCTAATTTGCAAGTGTTGCAATGTCAAATAATTTGATGCAAAGAAACTGTAAATAAAAAGCTACTGTTTTTTTCTCTGGATGACCTCAAATAGTATGCACCAAGTTAGAGCACCAGACAGAAGCAGATAGGGGCTCTAAAGAATATAGCCTTTATTTATATCCCACAGGATGGTGAATTTTAGGCCGTTCTAATGCTGTGCATGATAGAACCAACTGCTTTCAGATGGATGAATAGAAATACTAATTTTCTTAGAAGATAACAGTCCTGATCATGTAAATTTGGGATGCAACTCAGCACTGGCCTTGGACTTGTCTGTATTGTGTAAGGGAATAGAATTGAAAGACTTGTCTCTGAGTGGGCTGCTGTGTCTACCAAGTCCAATACAGTGCTGAACACAGATACTCGCAAGAAGTTGAATGGTTGTATTGACATAGTCTCAAATTAATAAGCTCTCCTTCTTGGCAAGATTGATTAGAGAATATATACATATACATATAGAAAAGCATTATGGTGTATGTAGCATCTTAGCTCATCAGGGAATACACTTTGAAGTGAATGTCCTGGTCTTTTTTACTTTAGTATAGTACTTCAGGTTTCACTGCACAGCATGTGCACGCATGCAGACAGGATTCCTAAACTAGAATTCATGCTTTCAAGTCATTCAGTCAATATGACCAAACTTGAGCTGATTTGAAGTAAAACGTCTAAAACTCACGTGGATGCTGGTCATCAGCCCTGTTTTGTTCAGCAAATCTATTTCAGTTTCAGTCTTCTACCTCCTTACTAATGTACACATAGCCTGTGCTGCATTCTGTTATGGTATTTGTTTTGCTCTAACTCTGTGCAAAACTTCTGGATCTGAAGCTAGCCTAAGTATCTTCACTATGGTCAGTGGAGTAGTAGTCAGCTCGCCAGTTCATCGTCCTTTTTTTCCTACGTCCTCTGCTCCCCCTAGTGGGCTGTCATGGTTGTCATCTGAATGCCTCGTTACTGTTCTTTCTTTGATGCAGAAAACCTTTTTGAAAACCAATTAAATCACTGTCATTTAAATTATATTGAAGTTCAATAGATTCTTTAAGATAAAATGACGTTTATTGAATTTTAAGTTCAATTAAAATAGTGTCGTTTTGCTATGAAAACACCAACTGAAATGACACTTCATTAAAATATGCTTTAAAATACAAATGAAACTATAAATATATATATTGACTTATATAGAAATATAAAAATTTAAAACGTGAGTTATGCCAAATTTAATGGAATTATAGAATATCCTGAGTTGGATGGAACCACAGGAATCACTGAGTCCAGCTCTGGGCTCCACACAAGACCAGCCAAAATTCAAACCTCCTGTCTGAGAGCATTGCCCATTGCTCCTTGAACAGTTTGGGGCTGTGCCCACTGCCCTGGGGAGCCTGTGCCAGTGCCCAGCCACCTTCTGGTGAAGAACCTTTTCATAATCCCCAGCCTGACCCTCCCCTGACAGAGCTCCATGCTGGTTCCTTTGGGCCCTGCTGCTGTCACCAGAAAGCAGAGACAAGTGCTTTCCCTCTGCTTCCCTTGTGAGGAACTGTAGGCTCCTTTTCTCTAGGTTGAACAAACCAAATGACCTTATCCTGTAGACTCTTCACCATCTGTGTTGCCCTGCTTTGGATGCTTTCTGTTAGTTTTATATGCTAACCTTCACCCAGTGCTTAAGGTGAGGCTGCACCAGTGCAAAGCAGCGTGTAATAATTGCTTCCCTTGACTGGCTACTGGTGCTAATGCACTCCAGGGTATTATTGACTTTTTTGGCTGCCAAGTGTTTTAGCACCAAATTCACTTAGAAAAAAACAGATTCTGTATATATTAGAGGGAAACAGTTTGCTTTCACATTTTGCAGTGGTTAATGCTTTAAAGTAAACTATCTCTGAGGTTGAACTATTATATCTTCTAATAAGTTGCCACCTCCATCAAAACTTTTTATCATTCCTACAGGTTTAAAATTAAGCAGTTAATTAATTCTTTTAAAGATATGTTTCTCACATATGTATATATGTATTCCATCTTTATAATTAGATCTGGAATTGGCAGTTGAACGAGTGTGTGTTTCTAAGAGGGCATAAGGAAGCAATCAAAGACTTTGCATTTCTGGAAAATTCAAAACTTCTTTCCTGGTCATTTGATGGAACAGTTAAGGTAAATAAAAGGCTGTGTATCATGTAAATTACATCTCACTTTCTTTAATAAGAAAAGCTATTTGCTGAGCTCTGTATGTTGTATGGACACTCTCCTGGTTGAACTGACCTGGAAGTATATGCTATTTTAAGACAAAAATTAACATTTTATATTTCTAGTAATATGCATTTATTTATTATTATTTATGTTGTATTTTGGCAAAATGTTTGTCATATTAGTACCACACAGATGAGTTTTATTTCTTTTATTGATCTGTCAAATGCAGGTTTTGAAACTTATTTTTTAACAGTATTATACTGGAAAAACAGGCTAATTCTGTTCCATAGGTTTGGAATATCACCACTGGAATAACAGAAAAAGATTTTGCTTGCCATAGAGGTGCTGTTCTTTCTTGTGCTGTCTCACCTGATGGTAGTAGGTTTTCATCTACTTCTGCTGACAAAACTGCAAAGGTTTGTTACTTTATGTACAAAAATAATTGTGCTAACTTGATATTTTTGCTGTATTTTTCATTACGAAATAACTAGTGATTATTTAACTAATCCTTTTTTGTTTCTAGTATTAAAATTCCCATATCTGTGAACACGTTTCTGATGCTTTTACATACATTCAGAATTGATCTGGGTATAACTTCAGGCTGTCCTGGTGACCTCTGTGTGAATAAAACACACAATTAATGCACAAGTCTGTGAAGAATGTTTTGTTTAGTTCTCTCTATTGATTTATTATAGCCTAATGTTCTAATTGGGAAACCAAAGTTAAGAAAAAATTCTGAAACTTTACATGAAAGTGTTATCCATGTTGTTGGTTATATTTTTTTTAGAAGCAAGGCTCTGAAAGGCTCTAAACTGCTAAACATTCTGGGCCTGCACCATTAGCTTTTTTAAAATATGGTTCTAAATTGACCCATGAATCCTAGGAACAATTGTGTGAAGTTCTTTGTAAATGGATGAGCTGCTTTGAAGAGTATATTCCAAGGAAAAAATACACCTGATTCTGTAAGTTGTAACAAATGCATCCTTGTGTGATTCAGAGAGTGAAAGCAGAGTATGTACAGTGTACTCCATACATAAGGAAAGAAGAGTTTAAGCATATATATATAAGAAGTGATTTGTATTTTTGAATGCTAATGTTTTGGTTTTTTTTTAAGAAAGAAGGGGTGAAGTTATAATTGGTTTTGAGCTTGTTTTCACTCTCCTGTGTTTTTCATATAGATATGGAGCTTCGACAGTTCATCTGTTCTTCATGAGTTGAAAGGTCATGAAGCCTGTGTGCGGTGCTCTGCTTTCTCTCCTAGTAACAAATTACTGGCCACTGGAGATGACAGAGGAGATATAAGGGTACTGCTTTAACCTTGTTGTTTATTTTATAATTCAGTTCATAGTTCTCATACTGAAGAGTTCTCATAGCTTGTGTTCTGCATGTCTGTTTAGTTAGCATTGTAATGAATATCAGTTGAAGATGGCCAAGATACCTTGCCATATTAATACATGGTGACAGTAATTTGTAACCATATTGATAGATTTATTTTCCTGGGTTCCATAGGTTTATGAACATTGCAGAACTATGATCCACAGAATTTGCTGATCATCCTATGTAAATTCCATGAGTGATTAAATCCTTTCTATATGATATATAGGAGGGGAGTGCTTTCTTTCGAGTTATTCTGTCACTTCCAACTGAATGATTATTTTAAAAGGCTTTTTTTCCTCTAATATGTAAAAATATATTTCAGCTTTCCTTACATTTACTTACACACACAATGTTTTCTTTCTCTCAGATTTGGGACATTTTAACAGGTGAATTACTTCACCTCTGCTCCTCAGTTACTGTGGATGAAGGAGAACCAACACATGGTGGTTGGGTAACAGACCTCTCGTTTTCTCCTGACAGTAAAATGCTTGTGTCATCTGGAGGCTATCTTAAGGTAAGCCTTAAAGTAATTTAAAAAATCCAGCATGCCTAACGAAAACACAAAATGCTGATAATTCTCGGAAAATCCAAACCACTTAAAATAAACCAGTCTGATATTTTTTACTTAAGACTGCTCTGTCGTTGTGTTTGTCTGGCAATTTTCACATTTCTTCTCCAATTTGAAAGCTCTTTGAAAATATTTCTAAGATGGAGGTTTTTTTTGAACTCCATATATGGTCTTGTTCATAGAGTTCAAGATAGAGTTGGGAACTTCAGGTCTTTATTAACAAAGCACTTCATTAACATCTTTAATATTAAAGATTCCAGTCATTTCTGTTTGCCTTAATATCCACTCAGTCTCAGCTGCAGCTGCATTCATAATGAACTTGAAAATGCTCTATGTCCTACTGCATTTATTTGCTTATTTAAGATAAAAACTTGAAGATGAAAAACTTGAAAGTGACTATTCTGCCTTGAAAGACATACTTGCTCACTTAAACTGTATGGTTATATTTTATAGTGGTGGGATGTAACTACTGGAGAATCTTTGCAAACCTTCTACACGAATGGAACAAACCTCAAGTCAATACACGTGTCCCCTAATTTTGAAGTGTACGTGACTGTAGATAATCTTGGTATTCTTTATGTATTACGGAAGTTGTGATTAATGGGCCAAACGCTGCAGAGATCACTGAACTCATTTTTTGAGCTGGAAACAAGACTGTGCTAAATTTTTATCTCTCGTTAAGCTGTGAATTATGTTTCAGTATTGTATTCACAATGTTTTCATGCATATTTATGTATATTTCTGCATGTTTTTGCGAATTAACTTGCATTTGGTCTTGTTTTTGATAAGCATTATTATAATATGTAACTCCTGATTTGCATCTTGAGTATATTGCTTCCGATTTCATAATGAGATTTTATTGATTTATTCAAATTAGGATAAATTAATAATTAACAGCAGTGAAAAAGTAATAGGAACATAACAGAGCAGTAATGTATTTTGTGCAGGAGGCGATAGCTGAACGCTCTCTTGTTATGAACACAACTGTGAGATACAATTTTTTTTTTTTAATGTGATGAAAGGCTTTTCATTTAGTACAGAATGGAAAGAATCAGGGACATCTTCCATTTGAAAAAAGCTAGCTATAATGCTGCTTGAAGTTCAAAACATATCAAGTGGCTGTTCAGTTTACAGCTGCATTGCTTCCCTCTTGCCCCAAGAATCTTCACACTTCTAACCTTGTGGAGATAAAAGTGATAAGGAGAAGAATGATGCGTGAGCTATTCATATTAAGGGGAACATCTTATTTTCTCAAGGCAAAATCTGAAGAGAGATTGGAATTGAAGTGGAAGAGGTTGTACCATGCATCCACTCAAATGATGGATACAGCTAACCAGCTAAACTGACACTGGAAATTCTTTAAAAGGTTCATATTAGAGGGTGTGAATTTGTGTTTTTTAGTTTCAAAATTAGCATTCAGTTTATACTATGAAGACATTTTATTGTTAGCTTTGTTGACAATGGATTCTTCGTACAGGGATCTTTTTCCTGGTAATATGTGATTTTTATTATTGTTTGTTTTTTATAATCTATTTATAGATTCTATATAGGGTGGAATCTTTGATGTTTTGTACTAGTTGTACTTGGCATATCTTTTGTGAATAACTGGTTAACTATGTTTCTTAGATGCCAGTAAGCCTTGTTTTAGTAAACTGCCTTTTAACTATGAAGAGTGACTGCACAAACATCAGTGCCATAATTTTAAATTTTTGTAGTTGGCAGTAGAACACATCATTTAAATACTTGATTGTAAAAGGTACATTAATAAGGGTGTATCACCTGACACAGAATAATGAAATTTTCACTTTTAGTAGCTTTTTTGTGTGCATTTCAGAAGATTTAATACACATTCTTAATATTTTCCTGGTTTTGACAATCAATGTTGTTTTTTTTTTTCCTCTTTTTTAAACTTGAAATTCCACTGTTTCTAAGGTGCTATTGAATACGGGTCAGTATAATTAGAGTACTGCTGGCAGAAATACAAAGAGAAGAAATTTGATAGAAAAAAATAATAATGTTTTGTATTGTAAGTATGTACAGCATTCAATAAAGATGATCCAGACAGTATGAAAGAATTTTAATTCTTGAATGTTTTGTTTTTTTCAGAGTAGGAGGGAGGACAAATGCTTTCTATTTTATTGTCTTAATATTCTTTTTCTATGTTTTTACTGACAGTATGAATGTAATGTTTCATATCACATCAAAAATACTTTTGCAGGTAATCAAGCAGTGGTGTTAAACACGACATGTAGGAAAAAAATGACCAAAGGCAATCTTATGTCTTGAAAAACATGTCATGTGAAGTTCAGGGTAGAGATGCATCTACTCTGTCTAGCTTGTACAGACCTCACCAGTACCCACCCTAAACAGCTGAAAATTCAAGTAGTGGGATGCTCCTCTCAGCAGCAGTGTCACTTCATTGCATAGGCTCTGCTGCCCATACTGCACAGGACCATGTTACTCAGAATTTAAAAGACCTAGAAAATACAGGATCACTGTCTCACATGATAAACCAGGGCAGAAAGCTGTCTTTTGTGACAATGTTAATGAATCTCTGATGGCAGGAGAATCTGATCATGGCTTAACAAAGAAAATGTGGAAAGTGGAGTTCATAGAGACTTTCAATTTGGAAGCAAATAGCCAACAAATTGTACAGAATCTTAGAAGCATAAATAATGCATTCTTGAATTATTCTGGAAGGATGAGAGCACAGTAGCATTGTGCTTGTTGCTGCAACTCAGGAAGCTGTTATTCATAGAAGGCAGAGTTAAGAGAGTCAGGAAATCTGTATTCCTGTGCAGAAGGATAGAGTTAACTACTAAGACTTCATGCCTGCAGTGGAAGGAGTGATGAGAAAGTCTGAAGAACCAAAGAATAGATATGATTTGCTGGAAGAAGATTAAGAAAAATTAAATAAAAAAACTTTTAAGATAGGGATCAGCCAAGACAACAATGTCTTTAATTTAAAATATTTAATTTAAAATATTTCAGCAGGAAATAGAATCCTGCTGCCAGTACTGGAACACCCTCTGCCCCTAAATTGTTCTGCCTCTCCTAGAAAATGATGCAGTTAGACTCCCTGTTACAAAATACTGGGAGAATTGCAAAGTTTCTACAGGGAGTCCAATTGTATCAAGCTTCAGCAGTGTGTGTCCTCATCTCTGTTCTCCTGAGGTGTTTTACGGCAGCTGATGCTTTTAACAGAAAGCCAAGCTGAGTAAGCAGTCTGACACGTTGAATTAGTCATAGCACCTGGCCTGGTTTCAGCCAAAGCGCAGCGTTAGTAGCACATCAAATTTTGGTTGTTGCTGAGCGATGGGAGCACACTCAGGGCTGGGCCGGGCCACACAGTGGGGCAGAGCTGCTGCCAGGATGGCGTGAGGCAGGGGGTGGCCAGGACAGTGCCTGAGTGAGGAGTGGGTTATTCTGTACCACTGACACCACATGGAAAGATGTAAAGGTGTGAGCAGTTGACTGATCTTCACCACAACAGTCATTTTGGCAACCAAAGCATTAAAACAATGACAGATCTGACCAGAGCATGTTAAAACAGAATTGCTGTGTTACAATAATTCAGTAATAGCTGGTCGCAATGTTATTTTTTCTATCTTCAGAGATCATTTGTTTTTTTCATGGAACCATATTGCTTGCTACATGTGATCCCTACAGAACCAGGAGTTGGATTAAGGTTATCATTTTCACTGATGCTGTAACACTGGTTGGGAAATGAATCTGGTATTTGTATTCAATATTACGTTCCTCTTCATAATTGGGAAAGAGAGATGCTTTCTAGTTATTAACGTGACACACTCAGTTCTGTTTGTTCACATCTTTCCTTCTGCCTTCTCCTGTCTCCTCTAAAGACACGAGCACGTACATGCTCATAGATGGTGATGATGAAATACAAGTCCTTTGAGGGCTTGAGACACCTTATTTCTGTTGTGATTTCAAGAAGAGCAGAACTCCACTGTTTGGGGAAGGGGCTGTGCCAGCTGCTCAGAATGCTTTGAATGATCGTTTGATCCCAATTTCACTTTGTTATTTCAAACTAAGAATGGGACATAAATCACTGGCTCTGCTGGTGTGCAATACGCTGCTAAAGTGAGACTAGGCTTGTTTGCAGCCTGAGCTCCGAAGAAGGTTGACAAAATTATTTCACCATTTACAAAGCTACGACGCTGTGTGCGTGCTATCTTAGTTCTGTTTCTATCTGTTGTTTATGTGTGTGTTTGTTTCCCCAAAGTATCTCACTGCATACCTGTCTTCTAAAGTCTAAATGTGATGGAAGCCTAAGCTGGGTAGCAGGGTTTTAGATTTAAAGGATCCAGTGAGAATAAAGGAGTAAGATTTTCACTCAGCCTATATTACAATTTCAGCTCTTCCTGTATCATCCCCTACTGTTACACTTATGGGATACTGCTCAGCCATGAAGTAGTCGGACTATTTAAATGATGTGTGTGTGTTCACTGACAATAAGAAAGCTGAAGTCTCTTGAAAGTGTTTCAGCAGGCCTCTTGGGTCCTGGCTGTTTACAGAACAAATTAGCTTCCTGTGCTCGTTGCCATGTAACAAACCCCATGTTGTAGGAGTGACAAGATCTCTGAGAACAGTTGAATATCCCCGTCCTTCAGGCTGGAGAGGATTCTTGTTCTGGGCACAAGGGAGATCATCTGGGTGCTTAGTTAAGACGTCACAATTACACTCTGTGAATGGATGCAGTATTCTTCATTTCTTCTTGTATTTACTTCATTCAGTTTCTCTGTGTCTTTCTGATTTTTTTTTTTAAGCTTTCTGTAATACAGTATAAACCCAGATGAATTTTGAAAATGATGCTTAAAATGGCTCAAAATGATGTGAAGACAAATTTACTCAATTCAGCTGTAAAAGTAAATGTGATGTGAAACGTCCTCCAATCAGATTGCTTTATCTCCTTTTTCCAGAGAGATCTGTTGAAAGGATCAAGTTTTCTTTGTGGTAGCCATGGGAAAAATGTCAGTCCCTCGATGTTATGGTCACTTTTCCTGTCAAACTTCTCCATATCTTATTTAGTCTTCGGCCGCTATTGTCAGCCTGCTTTCAAATAGGGGTTTCCAATATTCGAGGTTATGGTATTGGTAATATTATGGGAAGATTTGCTGGAGCAAAGTGGTTCATCATTGCCCTCTCTTTTATCAGAAGATGTGGAATAAGGCTATGATTACTGCAAAAAAGAATGACCTAACAGACTGTTCATTGTGCAGCAGGACACTTTTGTCACTAAAAGGTGAATCCAGGCGATGATCACCTTCTCTAAATATGATAATCCTTTCCATAGCTTGTATTTTTACTTTACACACAAACTAAACTTCCCGCTCGTCAAAAATTAAACCACAATGCCTCCAGGTTGCTTGTGCTTTCATTTCGCCTTACCCACTTTGCTGTTTGAGGTCTGTAATGGATAGGAATTATTTCTGGGAGAAAACTATGTATTTTGTTACTTCATTACTATTTCTAAGATGACTGTACATGGCTGGTAAGATTCCCAGAGGGGAAAAATCAGAAGTGCCAGCACAGTCAATACCTACAGAGAAGAACAGCTGAATTTGGTAGTGTGACCCAAGGAATTGGTCCAAATGTGAGCACTGCAGAAGTTCTCCAGAGTAAGTAAAGACAAAATTTAAATGACTGAAGTGAGCAAGTAACCGGGGTATGGGAAAGATGTAACTGTGGCTATGATATTTGTACAGTGACTGACATAAACATTAACAGTAAATAGCTTTTTGTTTTCCATCTGAAATACAAGTTTTGCTCTTGTGTATTCTTGGGATTTGCTTTTTCCACATCCAATCCAGTTTTAGAGATTATTTCGAAAAGGATGTTGAAGTAATTCTGCCATTTTTATTAACGAGTCACAAGAGCTGGGAAGCTGTGGACCTTGAGTTATTCTTCCCTTTCATAGTTGTTTATTCAGGAGAGGTGTTTGCTACATTAAACAAGTGAAGCCATATAACAAACGCT
This sequence comes from Perdix hodgsoniae, assembly GCA_035772895.1. Lineage (NCBI taxonomy): Eukaryota > Metazoa > Chordata > Aves > Galliformes > Phasianidae > Perdix > Perdix hodgsoniae. The sequence goes on from JAPSGF010000092.1 coordinate 1,045,902, forward strand.
TTGGTAATCAGGCCAGCATAAAGTGCTCATGAATTATCACCAGGCAGCTCTAAATCTGTCATAAATTCTTACCGACTTGTTCACAGGAATGTTTATGTAATTGAGGGAAAATAGAGAGAGGAAGTTAAGTCTCCATTTTACAAGTTAAATCAACTATAGTGAGATGAAACACACCCACACGCTTGGCTCTGGATAAGCTTCAAAGTTCTTGAAAAGCAAACCTTTATGAAATCTATATTATATAACGCAATTACGAAATCAAATTCAAGGTGTAGAAATCAGCAGTTTTCCAGGTGATCATACTCCTCTTGCATACTCCTTGTGTAACAGCATGTCTCCTCAAGCAGGGAGTTACAGATTTGGGATTTTTCCAACCAAGCAAATTTTGGTATTGCTATGAACATAGATGTAGGATGTGTTAGAGCTGGGAATTGTTGAAAAAGGTCCAAGGAGCCATGGCTCCACAGCTGTGGAAAAAAAATCCAATGAAGTCATTGAATGAGATGCAATCTTTTATGACATCCCTTTAAACAAGGTGCAGCAGCTGCAGTGAAACAAATATACTAGGAGATATTTATTATATTGAAGTGAAAACTATAAAGTAAACCCCAAATGATCAGGATTTGTACACCATTCGGTGAACTACCAACAATCAAAGTAAAGAAAAGTTCATTCAGAATTAAAGCTATGTACTTGGCAAATAGCAGCTTACTACTTTTAACACATGTGAAATAATATTTTTGAGAGAGGAAATATTTGGAATAAAATGCCAAGGTGTATCTAACCTGTGTAATCTTAATCTCAGGAACAGGAAAGTAATAAACTTAACAGGTGGCATTGAGACATTTGTTCAAACTAAAGCATTTGGAATCAGCAAATCCTGAGGATAAATAGCTGAATGCCTGAGATGGGTAAGATGAAGGGTCCTTTGTACCACCCCTGGTAAAATACATCATGTCTTGAAGAAAATGAGAAATTTCTAAAAGATGGTGAGTGTGACATTTCTAGTGTTTGATAGAGGAGGCCAAGGGAAATACTAACCTGAATTCAGTCCTCAGTAAAAGAGTAGAATGGAAGATTTAGGGTTATATGAAAAAGTGGAATTTACTCTGAACGTCACAGAAATTTTCGAAGTATTGCTGATGGTTGTGGTTTTATGAGATTAGTTTTGTCAAGCATCATTGGCAAACATCTAATTGATTTGTGTGTTTTTTTTTTTAAGCCCCATCAATGTCAATGCATGAACTTTGGATTTCTTCAAGAAATATGATTCCCCATCACACCGTGCTTTGATTTAAAAGAGGTACTATTCTATAGCACTAGTACCGAATGTATTAAGCGGTTTAAAATATGGGCCATGTTATTCTTACAATGATATTTAATGTTTTTGTTTATGATCGAGAATGCCTTTTATGATGAAGCTGCAGGTGATATAAACTGGCAAAAAGCTAACAGCAAGGATAAGTAGTTATCACAAAATAATGTGTGTCCGTCTTTTGATGTTCAGCACAATGTTTTTCTTTGTATGTTATGAACGAGGTATAGCTGAGTCATACATAACGGTATCAAGAACACCATTGAGGTCATCTTGAAAATGATGAGGTGGAAATAAAGCTGTTCTAGGCCATCCGTGTAGAGAAGCAAGCCATGTCATTCATTAACAATTCATCATGTATAAAGCTCTGGCATTTATATTTCAGGGATGACATGGATTCCTTTTTGCACTTCTCTTCCATCTGTTGGAGAAAAGTCTTGAAATGTAAAACTTAAGAGTTAAACCTATTTTGTTGAATTGGAGAGAAGACTGAGAAATGACCAGTTTGTGAAGCATGAGGGAGAGGCAGGGCATCTCTGGCTTGCTGACAAAAGAAAAACAAGTCATAATGATGGCAAGGGAAAAAACAACTTGCAACATCACGTAAAGCAAGGGAATAATGATATTAGTTGTTTTGTTCTCTATGCAAAACTGAATCTAAACAAAAGTCTGGGTAAAACGTTCAGTTTCTACTTATGTGATCCCATCTCTTCCATACGATTTCCATGTTATGGATGATGATAAAGCTAACATCTTTATTGCCTTGTGTGTCTCACCCAAAAATAGGTGCACAAAAGAGCCTGAGACAATGTGATAACGTTTCTTGCATCAGGGCTGTGTGGCCTATGCTAGAACAGTGACTGTGACAAAATACTAAGACTCAGAGCTTCTCTTGATTATTTTTGCATCGGAAAATAACTTATTCTTGTAGTTTACAATTTGATTTCTTAACCTTCCACTTTCCTTTGAGATCAGTCACTTTAGGAAGTGTAGTATTGAATACAGTTCAGCTGTGCCTTCAGATTCAACAGCTGTCCATCTTTATTTCTTCTGCGAGTGTAGCTTCCTTGCAGACCGCCTTGTGTAAGACTTCTGTCTGGGAAGCAGTTTCCCCTAAGGCAGGTTGGCTGGATATTTTTTCCCATCTTTTTCTGTAGCACTGGGGACAGAACATGTGCATTGCCAGCTAGAATTGCTTAGGTACTTCTCAGTGAAGAGCTCTCCTGCCATATCAGAGACTGGGGATAATTATGGCATTTTAGGCATCTCTTCCCTTCCTTCTTGTTGAAATGCAATCAATTTAATTTTCTGAGATTAAGGCATTTGGCCGAGTTAATGCTTCAAGCTTTACGTAAGTATAGTTGAGCAAGATGCAAGGGTTGTGATAGATGCCATAGTGACTGATGTAGCATCCTCTTAAATAAGCCTCCAATCATACATATAATATATATAATTTCCAGATACCTGGAGATTGCAGTAGATTTATTTAATTCTAATGCACAACTGCTCATATAAAACAACATAAAATTAAGGAATAAGTAGTGCTAGCCTCAACCCTTCTCAATTATAAATATATATGGGATATTTCTGCTTAGGAGGTGCTCATGCCCCTTCCCCTCCTTTTTATCTAGTGAGGATGTATCAAGCTGTAGCCCAAAATGCAGTATGAATTCTGCAGCCTAACGATTATCATTATCCAATAAACACAGGAAAAGAATGAAGATTGCACTGCATCTAATGTATCTTTAAAATCTGTGTAGCCTATTTCATTTTCCTCATGGTGTCACTGTAGGATAAAGTTAATGTTCTTTGGGTATTCTTCATATTGGAACATACTTGTTATTTCCTCTGTCTCACTCTTCTGACTTTCTTAATGCTTGTTTAAAGGAGATGATAACAAACACATTGACTTGAAATTTGGACATGTTCTCTCTGCCACCGAACATCCTTAACATTGTGCTGGAATATTATTTTTTTCCTATTTAAAAAGTAGTTAATACTAGAATAAAGAAAACATTTTGTGTTCAGATTTTTTGACTGATAAAAAAGTAGTTTTTCATTCCATGTTCTTGATGGCAAAAAAACAAAGAGAGAGAACTTTGTTTCATTTACATATTGATCTCCTTTTTTTTCTGTCCAGTTGCTACTACCTAACCCAAATTCTCAAAGAATTTAAGTGCCTGACTTCCACAGGAGAAAAGTGGAAGATGTGGCAGTAGTGAGTACATGTATATGTTAAGTAGGACTCAAGAGAAATTAGCCTGTGGTGTTGTACAGGAGAGGAGTCATGGAAGTACAATTAGGATATATTCTTCCTTCAAGGTAAGAACCATAGGCCATTTCTATTATTTCCCTCTTCTGCAGCAGAACTTTGGCTGGTTGCACTCAGAATTCAGTTGTCTAGTCAATAGGAAGGAGCTCTTCCAGCACTTGCACAAGATCTATATCCCAATGAGAAATCTGGCTGCAAGAAAATCTTATTTGTTTCAAGTTGCTGAACTTTTGATCAGCCTTCAATCAGCTCGGGTTATGAGCCCCCGCTCAGTGAGAATCAAAGTATTCAAGGGTGGGCGAGATAGCAACATGGCCAGGAGCATTAACTGAGCACATTTAGCGAAGAATGTAGTTCACCTTAAAAAGTTACAGAGCACTAAACAGCTTCAGAGCACTACAGAATTGAAGCATGAGCAATATCCTCCTGTGGTTTCCTGCGAGTTGAAAATCCTGGCAATGTTTACCTCTGGCTAAGAGCTGTAAAGCAGCTGGTCTTTTTACATGAGGTAATGGATATCCCTCTTCCTTGCACATGCCCTCATTTAAATATTGTCTCTGATCCCTGTGCTGTGTCTTTCACTTACATGCTTGTCACTGTCACTCAATTCTTGTGTAGAGCCGGTTGTTCTTTGAGATTGTAGTCAGCAGTTTGGAGACAGTTGAAGCTACTATTTCTGACTGTTGTCTTGATGACATCTTAGACATCATCCTCCAGTGAAGTGTGAAGCCAAGTAGCTGAACAGAACATATTGAAAGAAAACTAGGGCAAAATTAGATGAGTGTTCTGCACATGACACAAACTGTTTTTATCTAGAATAGAAGCTACACAGTGTTTCATCTTGTTTCATGAAAGCTTATTAGTTGTCTAGAATGCTATTTTTTTTCTCCTGGAAAAGGATGGACACAACCTCTTTCATGACCTCCTAATTACCTACCCAGTGGCACCATCTGATGGCCACACCAGTTGGTGATGCTCAGATGTAGAGTTGAACCTGAAAGCTGTGTATAGAATTGGGATTCTGCAGGAGAAGCAGCCTCTCATATACTTTCTGGCAGAACACAAGAACCAGGCATGTGCCTCCTCCTAGTTGTGAGCTGTAGCTCATGTGGCTTAAAATAAATGCCAGGCCAGATTGGAGTAGTCTCTATGTCCAGTCTCAAATGCAACATCTCCTTCAGAAAATCTTCCAGTTCCATAACACGATATCCCCCTTGTCTTCTCAGGAGTTCCTCCTGTTCCCAGAATCTTTCTGTATTTTAGAGATCTCACTGCTAATGATGAAAATCCTTCATTACTCACACTTACCTCACTTTGACTCCAGTTTCTTTATCATCTCATATCAAGCGCAATCTACCTTGTCTCATCTTCAGCAGTACTCCACCCTCCCAGCAAAGGCAGCTGTTGCAATTAACTCCTGTTTTCATGACAGCCAAATACTCCAGTTTCTTCATATACTCTCCCTGACTGCTCTTCTTCCCTCTTTTTTTGAGTAGTGAACAAGAAAAGCAGTCTTCCTCGCTTTCTGATCTTTTGGAGGTGTCTGGCTTTTTCTCTGCCTTCACTTTTAAGATTGACTACTGTTTTCTCACTTCCTATAAAATTCCAGCATTCTACAGACCTAAAAAAAGAAACTGACTGTTCACCTTCACCAAAATGGACTAAAGATCAAGTAGTAAATACTTTAGACTAGTGCAGATTTGTACCCTATATTCAGAGAAGTCTCCACGGATCTGAAGAAAGGAACACTAACATTATCCCATGCTATAGAGGAGACTCAACAGGTTTGCCTCCAGTGGGTTTATGCTAGGATCAGCCAGAGCAGGAGATATTTCCTTCCAAAATCCGAGGTTTCTACAAATACAGAAGCACTTTGTACCTGCAAACTCTTACCCATCCTTCCACTATCAATGTCTGTCTGCTATGAGGGCTCCAGCTGTGCACTGACTTGCTGCATCCCCAAACCTTCCTCTTCACACTCATTCCCTGCACTATCAGTCCTTCATCTTCCATCAGTTTTTCTAGCCTCCCTCTAGCCTTTTACCCCTTATCCTTGCTCCTAATCAATTCCAGCTGCTCACTGTTGCCACCTGACCTCTTTGCCATCTCTGATTAAACTGGATCAAATTTCTCCTGCAAGTTGCTGGCCCCTCCTATTGCTTCAATTGGTATTGCTCCAATTGGTCTGATTGGAGTTGTGCTACACCTCTTGCCTCATCCTTAAATTTGTGGGGATGCATTAGCTGTGCTCCAGTTTATAGCCTGAAAACTGGCCACTTTTGTACTTCTGGAGCCTGAAGCAAGCCCGTTTTAGCGCAACTCCCTGTGCAGTTCTTTAGAGCATGCGATTAAATACAGAAAGTCAGCAGTCGAGTAGTGCACTGAAGAGCCATTTAATTAAGGCCTTTAAAGTATTTACCATCTGTAAACAAAATCTGTATTCTAAAACAAAACTGTCCCCACAGCAATGCCTGTGGTTGTGTGGGATAAGCTCCAAACTCAGTGAAACTGGGGAAATGGAGGGCTGTTCAATGGCTGGGACCAAGCCCCTTTTGTTTCCTTTGGCAATGATAAAGTGACACACAAAGCACAGGGACTGTACAGCTTCATTTTATTTTGTGTGCTTTTATAGGATATAAATAAATGACAAAATTACAAAATTTATAACTGGAAGCCCAAGCATATTTACATAGGTTTTGTTGCAGTGAGGCTACTATTTACTGTTCTCCTATACAGTTTTCCTTTTGGTACCATATTTTTGTGTTAGTTTTTGACTGTCAGTTGACTACGTACATATCAACAGTGAAGAGGCAGAATATGTACAAGGAACTATTTTGTTCAAGTAAATTGAATACTGTATTAAAATTATGTCATCACTCAGCGCTATGATTATGTTTAACTAAACCATATACAATTATCAGGTTTAAACCAAGTTCCATTTCCAATTTTGGAATTCACCAACTGATGAGTCAAACTGAAAACCTCAGCTGGATATGAAATAATAATTAAAAAAAACATTAAGACAACCACACAATTTATCAATATCTCTATAATGAACTTCAAAATGATTCACAATTTGACTTGATAGAACAATATACGTTAAAATGCCATTTTTCTCCTATAGTGATATTTGTACTGTTATAATTTCAGTTCTACATAAATATACATCATGGTATTATACAAATACTCCACAGACATTAAAAAAATTAAAACACTTTAAAGAAAATGTAAGTAAATATTATTTAATCAAATATTAAGCAAATGCTTAACTCGTTTGTTCCATGAAAACAATTTTATTACTTTGGAATTTTTTTATTTTTCTCACTATTTTTATTTAGAAAATGTTTTGCAGTAGAATTTTATCAACATTCTTCTAAACAAGCTTTCTGTGGCAGAAATCTTGATAGCAAAATCCAGAGTTTTGACTTTTTTTTTTTTTTTTTTTTTTTAGAACCACTGAGATTATTTTAAAAAATACGAGTAGAGTAGAATTCATGGCTATAGCAATGTCAAACTGCATAAAGTGTATGTAAGTGGAGTAGAACGACCATTCCACTTCCATTTCAGACTGGTGACATGGAACACCCAGTGCACTGATGCTACAACTTCTATAATTTTCATAATGCTGCAATAGCAATGGTTTAATTAACCTTAAAATAAACAACATTTGTCATAATTAATCTGGCTTCCTTTCCATAAATACTCTCATGTTTTCCTATAGTACTTCTCTTCCATAAAAATATCTAATAAATGTTTTCTGTGCGTTATTAACACCTTTCTTCTAACCATTCATAAAACTCTGATCCTTTGTGACAGTTCAAGAGGATCCTGTTTCTGCAGAGGATCAAAGGACACCAATGATTACATATAAAACCAGCGCACACAGAAATCAGGGTACCTAATTTCTCGTCACTTTAATGAGTTCTTTACTCAACACAGCAAATATTAATGAATTCAGTGGTTTCACAAATACTCTATTAATTCTGGTTTATATTTCAATTAAAAACTGCCAAGATTTAAATAAAAAACCAATCAAATATCCTACTCGTAGGCAGCATTAGTGTTAGTTTAGAGACCTTTTGTTTTTTAAAAAGTAGAATTCTAAAATAAGAAATCAAAGAAAGCACTGTGGCAGAGTCACAAGGGAGAACTGCGTGAAAAATAAGGTTTCTCACTCCTCTTGTGGACTGTAATTTTAAAAGTCTTCGTATAGTGTCATTCTTCTGTCAGTGCTGCAGGAAGAAGAACATCACCAGAAATGACTATCAGCCTTTTTTGTTAGTTACAAGGCCACGCATACAGTGCAGTCTTCCTCTCTGCTGGGTTGAAACGTTGCCATAAAGGAAAGGCTGTGCTGTGACTGCTTGGAGTGCAAGGCACAACAAGGAATAGGGGGACAGTTTTGTATCAGAAAATGGTAGTTTCATACTTGGTATTAATGCCTCTTTTGGCTTCTTGTCCGGGTTCAACAATCCATGGTAGATTCGCAAGAGTCTTTTGTTCAGATGGATCTATCTGCTTTAAAACAAATGCAAATATAATGACAGGTTACCATCTCTGCGCACAGCATTTCTAGCAGACGATATTTCTTTCAAAAAAATAGAACACAGAACAAACCCTTTATCAAGAAAGTCCTCTTCTAATGCCTTAAGCATGTCAGTGCAAGGGTCTACATTCCCATCTACCTACCGATGGTTGCCCTCTTTTTACTGTTCAGATCAGAGCTGTGTCTATCCCCAAGCTGTAGAGCATCAAAGCCTGTTATGAAATGTTTAAAGCAAGACTTGATGCTGCGGAGTCCTTTTAATACTGAGACAGATGATGGCATCAAAAAATGTTCTTTCTTACAAGTCTATGGATGAAGAATCTGTGGTGATGTACTCAAAACTGTATGGTTAAAAGCACACTTTCATGTGTATATATCCTTTCCACTCATCCTAGAATTAACTATCACAGAGGATGGTTCTCTCTTTATATCCAGGGAATATGATACAGCACACAATCAAATCACACCATGTCTGTATTCTTGCTTGATTTAAAATAAGTTTCATAATTTTTGGAAAGTTATACCATAAAAGAGTGCTTCTCTGTCAGTTATGCCCTAGAAGATGGCACTTTAAATAGAAGTAATAGGGAGGCTCCAATTACCTAGGGTTCTTAGGAATGTGAGATTCCAAAGATGTTAAGAAGGTGTATTGAAACACAGTTCTGAAACAGGTTCTGAAGTCTAGTTCTGCTGAGCATCATAAATAAATAAATAAATAAGGTAAAAGAAGAAGGTGCTTGTTGTGACAAGAGTATCACTGTAAATTGATTCGGATTTGTAATTTGATTAGGTTAAACATTTGGCAATCATACCTAAATCAAACAAAATTTGTGCACTATTGGTATGCACACGCAGTGACATAAGTTTGATGCCAGATTAATTTCTTGACACAAGCTCAGGAAACTCCACGGAGCCAAACAGCTTTGGATGTATGCATTGGCTGTGCTCCTCAGCACTAGTCAAGTGACTTCTTAAATTGAGAAAACACAAAATGAATGGTAGTTCCAAATGGCTGACTGATACAGTGACGCAACCTAGTTGGGTTGTGTTGGGTAGAGGTGACACAGCTTCAACATGCGTATCAACTCTTACTGTATAGCTGAATGCTGTTTTTTTTTGCATGCACCACTCCATTCTACTTACCACTGACTTCCGAATACTAACACGTGGTTTTGGAATAGGTTTGGAGGGTTTATTTTCAAAGCTCTCAGGGAGGGTTGAAGAATGGCCCCCTTTTCGTGCTTGTAGTGCAAGCTGATAGGCCACCTCAAATGCTTGTCCTAGTGTGAGAATGATTTCGTAAGCTAAATTCTGGAACAAAACAAAACAAATTAAAATTGGGATTAAGCAGAGTTGCTGTTAGATAAAAGAAGTGTTAGTACTGTCTGCAGAATGGATTTGTAATGAAAGTAATTAAAAACACACTGGTAATAACTTCCTAAGTCTCTGCAATATTTACATCAGTCAGTTAATTTCTAATTAATTAGGACAAACTGAATGTAATCTACAGTAGTGAAAACAACTGCTTTTCAAATCTTTGAAAACACTGTTTCAGTAGACACGAGAAAAAGGGTTGTGTGGGTGGGTGTCACCTCTTAGAACAAGTGTATTGATTCCTGACCCTTCCCAGCTCTTCTTGCTTCCAAGATCCTCGCCAATGGGCACTACTGCATGTACCTGACATTCCACCTCGCTCCATTTCAGAACTCCTCTGCTGGCCTCTCCTCTGCCTCCAGGGCAGGCAGCCTGACTTACACCGTGCAGTGCCATCACCAGGGAGCACGGGAAAAGGAGAGTGCTCCAGATCTGCTGTGACACTCCCCAAAGGACAAGATGCATGTGTCGCAGGTGCAGGTGCAGATGCAGTGCACCCATGTATGCGTTAAGGTAAGTGCTACGCTTGCGATGTGTGTTTCAAAGGCAGAGGCAACCTTACAGTTTTGTTTTCTAGAAGTAAAAGTGAGCTTAAACTGGAATGTCAGCATAAGCCTGGGGAGTTAGCATGTATTACGAAAGGGGTCAGGTTCTTAAGAACAAGATCAGCTATACCTAGAATACTTTAAATTCTTAGAGAATATGTGGAAGAAAACCTGTTGAAAGGTTTAATAAAGCATGAATGAGGAACTGGGGGATCAGTACAAATGTTTTCTTCAAGTAAAGTTTTACATCAGCTAAAAGCAGCTGCGAGCTTCAAATTTGACCATAATCCAAATTGCAAGTGAAAGCCTATGGCAATTTTTTTCAGGCTTGTGGGCTTGCTTTGGTGTATTTAATTCTAGGCTCCTACAAGCTTTCCAATAAGATTTTGGACCCCTGCAGAGCAAACGTCAGCCTGCAGGCTTTCCTTCTCATGTCCTGCGGTCTCCTTACCATAAGTCATGCATCTTAGATTTAATTCAGGAGTTACTCTCTCTTTCCTGATCCTCTGTAGCTGGATGCATTTCTGCATTACTTTGAAACTAGGTGAGCCTTTAAAAATCCCACAGGCTTTTAACATTATTTCAAATGTATTAATTTTAAATGAGGTGCATTTTTAGCTAGTCGAGGCTAACTGTAGTGTTTGTAATAAGGCAGAAAGCAGTGCAAAACACACAGACACACACTATCTGCCCTTCAGTGGTTAAATACAGCTAAAGGGCTAAGCATTTTATTTCATGCCTTATACTACAGTTTCACTGCAGTCATTAAGAAGTTTCATCCCTTTGTTATCATAGCTTTATACTAAGAACATGTAGGCTAGGTTCAGCCTATTTAGCTCATTATAGGAGCTTCTTATAAAGGTGCCAACCCTGGTCTTTGTTGGGTCAGAGGGAAAACAATTATAATCCTCCACCCAGGTATCCTCTCAGCTGTGATGACTACATTAACAGCAACAAGCTTGCCAAAGTTTCAGAGCTTCCCAAATAAGAACCTCTGTGTGACCTGGTGGCAGCAGTCTCCAAATTGTCTCACTTTTAATTTAAGGGAGCTGGTCTGGACTGAGAAAGATTGAGAATACAGTTTGCCAGCGAAGTCAGAAATGAAAGGCTAAAAAGACCATTATAAAGCACTCTGCCTTTTAGCAGAGCACTAGTTATGGAATTAAGACCAGCTGAGTATAATTGTTAAAAATGCACAGAATAGTATTATTTGAAATGGACTGCACATATTAGCAGGACAAGGATATTATTCTAAAGACACCTTAATCTGCTGCCAAGACAGTAAGATAATGTACTGTATCATCATGGGATTATCTACACTGGTCACTATTATTGATAAAGGAATACACTGACAGCATGTAATGAGGGCTTGGAAAAAAAGTGGACAGTAATACTATGGGAGTGAGAGTGCACAATCCAGGGAAGTATGTGAAAAGGTCCTTGGGAGACAGCATGTAAAATCCTGGGAATAGAGTGGAGAAAAGCAGAGAGTTTGCCATGCATAGGCTATCTAGTTTGGGTCCTGGATCTTTGGAGAAATCATTATGATTTGTTTTCTTGAGTAGAGTGTAAAGTTAAAAAATAGACCTTCCTGGAGCATGTGAAAATCTAACTGTTTCAATGGTTAATATATATATGAAATACTTAAAATATAACAGAACATTTACTGCTTTGTTCAGTATTCTAAACATAAACTGAACCATTGTGCATAAATGTCATACATTGTGTACTGTGATAGAACCTTGAAGAAGTGATGCGTGCACTTCACTTGGAGGCCTTGGAGGGCTCTAAATTTGTCCCTTTTAAAATTAGAAAAAATAAAATAAAATAAAATAAACAAAACCAACACAACATCTGCTGAATCATACTTAGAAAAAAAAAACACCATGGCTAAATAAATTTGCTTTGAGGAATTTCTCATCTGTAGTACAGGGAGAGGAATATGAAAGTCAGAGTTTTTGCATATTCTTGGATGGGCTGTTACTGGAGAGAAAAGAGCAGGAATTCTCTGGAGATGCAGGAGAAAGATAAAAACCAGGAAAAACATAGTGGAAAGCCTTCTGATGGAATAAGACTTCTTTTTTTACACATGACATAAAATGAAGCAAATGGGTCTATCTCTTCAAGAAGTGTTTAGAACAAGGTTGTAGACCCCGAGACCCCGTGGTCATTATGGGAGACATTGACCCTTACAGCACCCAAACAAGCTCCTCGAAAGGAAGTAAAGTTTTTAGGACCACTGGGACTCTGAGTTCTGCTACAATCATGTTCCATGTGCGTCTTGACAGAGAAGGAAGGTGAGTAAGCTAATGCCTTTAAGCAACATTTTTTGTTATATAAAAAAATGAGGTCAGTTGCCTTGTTTGCAACATGTGTTAATTCAGCTCCTTAGTTCAAGTCTGAGTCAGTATTCTTCAACTGCTTTAATTCAGCCAACCAATTACAATGGTTAATTGCTTTGTTACTGTTGGACTTATTTTCTTCACTGCACAAGCTGTTTCTTCACTCTGTTTTCATGCTTCCATAAAGCTATATGGAGGCTTCAGGACTATTTTGAGAATGAGAGCAAGATCATTAATTTCTGTCTTTTGATCTACAAAAGCTTAAAATGCCACTTGCAAAGGATTATTATAATTTTACTTTTATTTATTTATTTGTTTGTTTATTTATTTATTTATTTAGAGAAGCAAACGTTTTGCTTTTTTAGAAAAGCATTTTGGATATAAAGAAGATTTTATGGGTTTCTGCTTTCAGGTAATGATCTTTTTTTCCTTTTAAGATCACAGTTAAATCTGATCTTTAGACTGAATTTACTGAAGTGTCCTTTGGCATCTCACAGATAATTGGTGAGAGCTACCCACCACATTTTCTGTGTAGAATGTCAACACCTCTGCAAGGTGCTGAACTTAAAGTCTCAGCTGGCAAAATCAAACAGAACACAGTATACAGAATCTTAAATTGAAAAATCTGAAAAATTCCAACCCTGTTTAAAATTTCCATCCCCTGAGATGAAATCATTTGCTCAATTCTTAATCGTCACAGAGTCTTCAAGGCCAGATGTTAAGGATTCCTACTATAGAAATCTGACAAGAAGAGTAGGTTACTTATTAGTAAGTGGGGTTCTTGGAGGTCAAGAACTGTCATACACATACATTTACATTGTTGATTGTTCATATGCTTTACCTTCTAAACCAGAAAACATTTACGCTTTGGGACAGCTAAAAAAGACGTGCATTTGTCTGCACCCTAACACATCAGTCTTTGCTCAGTCAAGAGGAAGAAGGCTCAACTTGCTAAGGGTGGTACAAAGAGATGAACATGGATGGCATTTGCTTGTAACAGCTGTGGTCTGTATGCAGCTTTCATGAACAGACACTCCTGCAATTCAAATTCTTGAACCTTTCTCATCCTGGATTTAAAGTGATGGTCAGTAGCATACTCTTCTGAAATCATCCTTCTCTTCTAATGTGGCACAGAGAGATATTTTGTATGCAACATGGCCATGGAAACAGGCCTTCCAAATGTGACTTTGAGGCTGTTGTAAAAGCCATTCATGCAGACTAGCCCAACAGGGGAGACTCATTTGCTCATGAGCTGAAAGCTCCTGGTGCCTGAGTGCTCCATCTCAAGAAGGTTGTGAGGATAAATTAAAATGGCTTCCCACATTCTACCTAATATGCCCTGAGAGAGTACAGCCTGGGCATGTTGTCTTTGGGTACTGCAAAGAAAAAAAGTTGTTGTGCCAGTTTATGCTAGTTGCCTTCTTTTTTATGTTGGACAATGAAGGAATGTCTGACTGAAATTAATCTGGATGTTTCCCATCGTGAAAGGACTTTGGTATAGGAATGATTATCATGGTTTATTTTTCCAAAGGGAATACTGCATTGGTGGTTTTGGGTCTGCTTTATGCAAGTGGATGTGCGAAGTGAGTTTCAAATATTGATCAATAAATCTTCTACTCCCAAACCTTGTCCTCTTCAAAATATCTCATGCATCACTCCCAATTTTCATTACAACATCATAACAGTAGAGAAGTTGAGTCACTTCTAAATACTAAGCATCAATGATACTTATGCTGACATGCTGTTAGACTGGAACACTTTCCTATTTGCAAAAAAACCAGTTTTTTTCCAGTTTCCTGAATGATGGGACCTAATTTTCATCTCAGTGCATATATTATACATATGTGTATATGTATATATACAATATATGTACATTATTGCCTGCTGTAAGGGGCCTGCTTTGAAGGGGGGTTGGACTTAATGATCTCTGGAGGCCCCTTCCAACCCCTACAATTCTGTGATTATATTATCATATAATGTAAGATTTAAGATGCTTCTTTTTTTACACTTTAATGTGGATTTTACCATTTTGAACTTTATTTTTCCTATGATATGACTTCTATCCCTTGAAAAATGAAGAGAACTGTTTCTATTAGCAAACTGGAAGACCAGGCTCCTCTGTAAGTGCTTAAGACTTAAATTGAATTTACTTTATGCTTATGTTGCAAATATCTAAAATTTTTTTCTTCACGGAGCTTGTGCTTCCATCAGTTATATCAGATTCTGAGAAATAAAACAGCACAAAAAAAAAGAGGAATATTTGAGTAGGTAATATCCCACCGAGGATTACGTAGCATATGAAAAATAATACAGACAGTAAAGTTTCTTAGATCAGCCATTTATAGTGGATGGGGTATTAAACACTCCTCCTAAAGTATGGGAAGTGAGCAAAATCACAGAATCACAGAATCACAGAATTATCAAGGTTGGAAAAGACCTAAAAGATCATCCAGTCCAACCATCACCAATACTCCCCAGCTAAATCCTATCCCTCAACACAACATCCAAACGTCTCTTGAACACCTCCATGTTCGGTGACTCCACCACCTCCTTGGGCAGTGCATTCCAATGCCTGACCACCCTTTCCGAGAAGTAATATTTCCTAATGTCCAGCCTGAATCTCCCCTGGTGCAGTTTGAAACCATTGCCTCTAGTTCTATCACTGTCTACACGAGAGAAAAGGCCGACCCCTAGCTCACCACAACCTCCCTTCAGGAAGTTATAGAGTGCTATAAGGTCTCCCCTGAGCCTCCTCTTCTCCAGGCTGAACAATCCCAGCTCCTTCAGCCGCTCCTCATAAGGCCTGTGCTCCAGGCCCCTCACCAGCTTCGTAGCCCTCCTCTGAACACGTTCCAGGGCCTCAATGTCTTTCTTGCAGTGAGGGGCCCAAAACTGAACACAATACTTGAGGTGCGGCCTCACCAGTGCAGAGTACAGGGGGACAATTACCTCCCTATTCCTGCTAGTAACACTGTTTTTGATGCAAGCCAGGATGCCATTAGCCTTCTTGGCCACCCGGGCACACTGTCGGCTCATGTTCAGCTGAGCATCAATCAACACCCCCAGGTCCGTTTCCTCCACACAGTCCTCCAGCCACTCCGCCCCAAGCCTATAGCGCTGCCTGGGGTTGTTGTGGCCAAAGTGCAGGATTCGGCATTTGGTCTTGTTGAACCTCATCCCCCTGGCTTCAGCCCAGCTCTCCAGCCTGTCCAGATCCCTCTGCAGGGCCTCGCTACCCCCAGGCAGATCCACACTCCCAGCCAATTTGGTGTCGTCTGCGAACTTACTGAGGGTGCACTCATTGCCCTCATCCAAGTCATCAATAAAGATATTGAAGAGGACAGGCCCCAGTACCGACCCCTGGGGAACACCACTCGTGACCGGATGTTAGAATGAAAATGTTAGAAAATGTTAGAATTATTTCTGGATCGTTATGCTTTCCTAGCTGAATAGGAAGGAGATGAATTTTATCTGATAAACCTGGCTGTGTGTTTGTGCTTGAACATTAGGCCTATAAACGAAAATGCATTACTTTGAAACTGTTAAGAAGTGTTTAAACGGATTGGTAGAAATAAAAATGTCACTCAGTTTACTCTCAGTTGATTCACTTATCACTAATATAATGTAACATTTTGTTGACAACAGTTTGCCTCTTTTTAATACCATTTGAAATCTTTTTCTATTCCACATGGGCACTAAAATGTCAGCAGAGAAGTTAAACAACAAAAGTACTGAATATAAAGGTTAATATTCCTTTTAACCTACTTTCCTTCAAGCTATTATTTAGTTTCTCTGCAATGCTGACTACTTTCCCAGTCACAAATAAAATGCCTCTGTTCAGACATCTCTGTCTTTTCAAATTTAATTTATTTATATTTATGTAAGCACGTTTTGAGAATTCACAGACATTAAAATCTCCTTTTTCTTGAGTAATTTTTAATTTCTTTAACAATAGCATGGAATTTTAAATTTCTCTTGTGCTTAGCTGAAATGGCATTAGGTGAGTATTCCACAGACATTTGGGATGTTAAGCCTCCTTGGTCCTAAAACTTAGAGCTACTATTTATTTCACCAAATTTAGCTGGAAACAATAAGACTGATTAATTGATACATGTTTGTAATTTTTTGAGACACCAGTAGGCTTTGCATCATTATTTGAGAAGCATAAATGTGGGAAGAACCCAGTCCACCAAATTAGAAGAACTGTAAGAACTTCTGTTGAAATGAATCTTGAGATTTACTTCAAAGTAAATGCAATCTGTTTGCAACAAAAAGGAAAAGTGCTGATATTATAATTTTTCCCTTACCTTCATTATTTGTTAAACTAAAATTCCTACTGCCATGACAGAGAAATGAAGACAACAGAGGGACCATTTAGACTATTACTGACAATGATTACAGTGGTGCCCTTTTCCACACACACATAAAAAGGACAGTGCTCTGCACAGCTCTGTTATCATAGATGTTTCAAATCAATGAGATTCAGTATGGCAGCCAAATATTGCAAGGACCTCTTGAGATATGTAGTTAACTGTCTGTGTGCTTTCTTCTTCAGAGCTACAAATGTCTCAGTTCTCTGTTCAGAGTAAGAACAAAACTTTTCATATGTTCTCTATACATCTACAGAGAATTTTCAGTTCTCCAGTTTATTCAGTAAAACACCAATAGGTTTAAGAAAAACTTAGGAAAAAAAAAAGTTTGAGTTATCAGGACTGATCCAGCTGAACAGTGAAACACAAAAGCCCACGGAGCAGCTAAGAAACCCAAAGAAATTGCCCGCTGATCTGTCCAAAAAACCAATCCATATTAATTTCATGAATGTGGGATGAGCCCAAAGGCCTCCACAGGAAGACTCCAACAATCTCACTTCTTGTTGGTTGGTTTGGGACAGACTCATGAGCGTAGCAGCCAAACAGCTGGATGTCACCAAACTAGTCTTTTCTTAACTTTGCAGGAACCAGAACACAGTCCAAAAGACAAACTTACTTTGAGGTAGCTCTTGAGCCTATCTCTCAGCAGGACTGAACACTGTACATAATGCACGTTGGCCCAGTTCTGATTTATCTGCTATGGGCTGCGATTTCAGATTGGGTGGCCAGAAGTGCTTTTTATGAACTTCTTGGAAGACTACAGCTTAGATTAGATGTCACTTGTCAAGACTCACTTGTAAACATGCTTCAAAAATTCATACATATGATACTATATTAAAATATTTTTTCTTGAATAATTTTTAAATTCCTCTTGTGCTACTCACTAAAGTTTCAGTTTAGCAGCTGCGATGACACAAGTGAATTGTTTCAGATGGGAAATGAGATAATATCACGTAAAAATATTTTTCTCCAAAACTGTTCCTTCACTATCTTGTCTTCGATTAGTAGATTCATTTGGTAAATGAACAATGCCTTCTATTAATCACCATAAGCCTTCTTTAAAAATAGAATAGAAGAACTGTAACTGTTACAAAGCACTACTAAATAAATATCTCTATTAACTGACCACATCAAATGCAGTAAATACATGGCAGTAGTGGTGATTGGTCTTCAAGTCTTTAGTGATGTACGCAAATGTAGAAAGGTCTTCAGGGTCTTGTGCAGCACAGGAAATGTTACGGATTTCATGTTCAGCAATAATATTCTGTTGAAAAAAAATATTTTCAATCAATTTAGAAATTCCATGTTAAAGAGCTGCAGAAGGCATGTTTTTAGATACACATTTATGTTCATCTCCTGTGTTCAGGTATTTCAGTTTCTTAATAAAAGGGATTTAATATATCACATGTGAGTTTCTTACACAATTCATTGCAATTTTGACCCTCCTGCAATATCTAAAATTGCCAATAAGACAGTAGGAGACAATTGCACTCTGGAGTATTCCCTATGATTCTATTTGGGTTTTGTACAGTTTATACAGTATTCTGTGATACATCTTTCCTGGCATACAGCTGTAAATACAATTTCAAAGCACTATGCAGGCATCCTCTGATGCTGCTGTTTTCTGCCTAAAGGTCACTATATCCCACTGCTTCAGGCTGCTGATGGACTGGAGCTGGTGAAACCCAACAGGCCCAATATCCAGTTTTTTGCACATGGTGTTTGACAAAATTCAGATATACTCTTTCAAAACAAAACAAAACAAAACAAAACAAAACAAACATCCATCATCATTTATAATTAATTAAAATCCTCTGAGCTCTTGAAAGGGTTCTTCTTAGTAAAAAAGTAACTACAAACGGGTCTGGCAACATTTCTCCACGTGGTGACAACAGCATTCTGTAAGAGATATAGAGATATTAAACTGTTCATGCACTGAGCAACACTACTTGCAACAGCCAATGTAAAAGCTATAGCATACTACTGAGATAGACGTGGGGTACATTTCTCTGATGAAATAAATAAACAAAAAAAAAAAGCTGTCTAAAACTTTGAAGAAAATTATGAATTGTCGTTACATAGGTTACTGATATGTAACTACTGTGCTCAGGCCAAAGGAACCATGAAACTAGAGAAGGTACTACACAATGGCTTATGATTAGGCCTTGCATCAGCAATGCACACATTTCAAATGATTTATTTAACGGAAGAATGACTCATTGAACAGAAATCTCCTCAGAGGTTACTTTGTATGATCTTCTGAATTGTGTCCCTCCTGACTGTAGCAATGGCTTTTCCATAAAAACATAAAAACAACAAAGAACAAGGCTGCTGCAGTATGACATCTCCACTGCACTAAGAACACATGACATCTGTAGTGCCACAGTCCCTCACAGCTCTATGCTTTGCTGTTGCCTTAGTGGCATCTGTTCAAGTTAAAACAACATCTGAGCATCTCTGCTTTTCCCTCATCCCTGTCTTTTCCTTCCCACCTCCTCTCCTCCCCCTCTTATTTTTTTTTTTTTTTTGAAGAATGGGAAACATATGCAACTAAGTCACTTAGGATTCTTTGCCGTATCCTCTTTCATTTGCTAAGTGTCAGCTCTCCCCCTTGTATGTAGGTGTCAAGTTTTCTAAAAGACATATTAATATATATAATTAAAAAATAACAGCTTGGGGAAAAAAAATCTTAATAAAAAGTATCCCAAATTCCAAATTACAGAAGAAAACACGATAAGGAGGCTGTTACCGAAGACATGATATAATCCTCTTAATCTTACACTGTTGCAACATACTGGATTATTTCTGTTTAATGCATTATTCATAAAAGTTACAGAAACAGTACTTATGTTTCAATATATGCCAATTTATAATGACACATATAATCTCTGCTTAATGACTATTGGCTTTTTATGTAACTTTAAACATTTTATTTCCTTTGTTCTCAAATTGGTAACTTTTACCCTCAGGAAAGATTTTGGGGAGAATGACAATTCTAACAAAGCCAGGCATTTAGATATCCACAGATAGAGCTGTAATACACTCTTATTGTTGTTGTAGTATCAATACTGTAGTTTCAAAAACAGAAAGAATTAAACCTTGGAAGGTCTTTAAATCATTTTTATGCCAAATCATGAACCACTAAGTAACCACCTGAAGTCATTTTTATGCCAAATCATGAACCACTAAGTAACCACCTGAAGTCATATGCTGTGTGAAAAGAGATCTGCTATGCTGCAACTTTTCCTAGGTCACTTGAGATTGGCATAGGGCTTTGTGTTTTAGAGCTTATTTTAGCTTTTAATTTTAAACCAAGTGAAGTTTGGAAACATACTCATTTTAGCTTTGTTTTGAATAAAATAAGGTGTGTCTGAAATAAATCTCACAGATGGAAATTAGCACTGAAATAGGTTTTCCTCTAACTTCTACAGGATTATCCTCTCTGACCTCCTTTCAAAATTAGACATTTTTTCAATGCATGCATTTGTTGTTTCCTAGGTCAGAACTCCTGCAGACCAATAGTCTTAGTCACTAGGAATTATAAGGTTATGAATCAGTTTGCTGTGCTTGGTATGCTCTTCTCTTTACTGAGAATGTAAAATTGTTGTTCTAAAAATTCTCTCAGTTTGTCAAAAGCAATCTCCAGAGCTTCAGAAAAAGCAGGGAAGGTGAAAGTCAGTTCTGCTTCTGCCAAGGCAATACCATTGAGATACCAAGCTTTGATTAGCAGCCTTCTCTTTACTTGCCTACTTTGTGTTAGACAATTCCTCGCCTCACAGAAATTATCCAGCAGTTAGGGTTAGCTGTGATCCATGAGAAATTTCTCAAAGCCTGCTTTGTCTATGCAGCAATTTCTTTCTGGCCTCACTTGCAAAGAAATGGTGTCATGTCGAAGTGGTGTCATGCCAAACTTCAAGGTGCCACTGAAATATCTTTAGTGGAATGAGGTCAGAGCCTCTTTGTTACCTGAAGCTTAGCCTGCTTTAACTCAGGATACAAATTCTTAGCTTGGTGGCATAAAGTAAAAGGATGAGCAGCAATGAAAGCTGAGTTTTCAAGCACATAAATGCCAACTATTTTTGTCACTTAAAAGTATGCATTTACTGCAAAGTGGTGCCCAGCTCTGCCAACTATTATCTTGCACAGAAGCAGTACAAGTCAGAATAGGGTCTCACCTTGGTGCTAATCTGTTTTGGGTCTCGAAGGAATTGAGTACAGCACACTGTGGACAAGGCTGATAACAATGCTCCTGGGAGGGCTGCAGGCTATTACCTGGTTTTTACAGAAGGGAAAGGCAGTGCAGATTTTGAATGGAAGAGAAAGCATTCTACCACTTTGAGAAAACACACAGGACTGTGGTGTTATTTATCTTGATCAACTACAACTGTTACACTACTAGGCATAAGTTCCAGTGGGATTGGTCTAGAGACACTTAATACAATTTGCCCAAATTCTTTCAAGTTTCCTTCTTACATAAGAATAGATGCACTGTGCAAAGAGGTACTGGAGGCTCCTTTTGTTCTCTTGATCTACTTTTTTTTTAAATCTAAAGACATTGAAGTTACGTCCCTTACACTATAGAGGAGATTTTAGAGCTGAAAACAGCTTTATCCAAGTTGGAACTAATAGCATTACAATGTCCTGATTTATGTCCGGCACATCAGAGAACATAAAGGAAATGAAGGCTGCAGAAGCTCCATTCTGACTTAATGGAAGAAAAAAGAGCTAACAGGAATCCCTGGCCTCTCTGCTCTGGCAAATACTTAAGACTTGACATAATATGTATTTCAGCTTTGTTTCTATTTTGTGCCATCTTCTAGCCCTGACAGTGCTACTGTAGCAGAAGCTCACGAATCTGCTTTCATTCCTTCACTTAAAACCTTCCACTTTAAAAACTGCCTGTTTTGTCAAGTTTGAAGGATATTGGGTTAGATGTATGGTGTGGTCTGACTGCACAGCAACACAAAGCAGTTACACACATTATTAACTTGATGGGGTAACTGAGTTGTCTGAGTTTTCATATTGCTTGGTGCATTTTAGTCACATAACAGAAAAAAATATATATATTCACATGCAAGTGTCAGTATGGTCTGCACTTTCTTGATGTCTGAGATGAGAGAAGAGAAATCCATCATTATTTTACTCCTATTTACAAGGATTTTACATTTTACTTTGGCTAAGCAATAACTCATTGTTCTATCCGTCACCGAGTTCTCCAATCTCTCAATTTCTGTCTTATAAATAAATTAAAAAAAAAAAAAAGAAAAAAAAGCTGGATCTATTTTGAAATGTAAGACACAAAGCACAGAGGCCTTGCCACACCACACAAGAAGATGAACACAATATGGAATAACAACTGTTATGAAGCTGTAGCAGTTCAGGGAGTCAGATGGAAAGTACCAGGAAAATAGCTGTTGGAGAGGCACTGACATTTGGAAAGCACACCCTAGGCTCATGTTTCTTATAATGGCTGGGCCTGGGTAAAACCTTTGGTTATTAATACATCTTCATATTTTTATTTTTTACCAAGAACTGTATTGAAGAAAAAATAGTATTTTCTGCATGTTTAAGGAACTGCATGGGGAAGAATATGGTAAAGGATTTGCAGAGGCCCTTTGCCAAATGTCTGTTGTCATGAGTTTGCCTTTTAATATCAGAAGGCTGGACACAATGTTCTCCAACTGAGCCATTAAAGGTGTTTCACTCAACCTTCAGACAGAGCTTTTGGAGAGTGACAGTAAGATTACATCAATTACGGTGAGACGAGAAAAAAGAAAGGAAGCATACAGTGCAAATCTGTCCCCTCTATGGCCCGGTGCTCTAACAGAGCCAACCTCATAAGTATTTCTATCTGAGAGGAAGAAAAAGCTGATATTCAGTGATTGCACATACCTTATTTGTTGCATCAATAAATTTGACTCCTTTGTATGAGACAGACAGGACAATGGTTGGCACTTTCTTCATTTGTTCCGTAGACTTCTGGAACAAAAATGAAGATGCTGTTGGAGTTGTAATGCACTGAAGAAACAGCATTCTTTCTCTTCTTCCAATAAAATGCTTCAGTTAAACAAAAGGTACTTATTCAAATATTTGTCTTTTTCTTGAGCTGACTGATCTTAAAACGAAAAAGAGCCCTGCAGTTTGTAGCATGGATGATAAAACCTCTCCTTTTTTCCCAGCGTGATGCAAAGAGAATGAAGTTTGCCATACTTAAAGTGACCGGTCACGTAATCAGGGATTTCCTAAAATACACACGTTTAAAACATCCACCTGATGTGCCCCATTCACCCCCGCCTCTCTTGTCCTCCTCCTGTCCTTCCCAGCTGGAAAAACTAACACTGCATTTTGTGGAACTACTTCTTTGCAATTAGTTGTTACTTACGAATATTTCACTCCCTCTCTCACTTTCTTGCAGCTGTATTTGTGACACGAGATATGCCTGCAGCCCTCCAGGCCTGCCAGTCAACCTGTCAGCTTGATGTTGAATCTTGTAAAGCCTAACCATCCGCACTTCCTCCAACGTGGCTGTTACTGCAGTTGGCTTTACACATGAATTAACACAGAGGCTTATTCTGCATTCCCTCAGTGGCCAGGTTCTCTTACCTACAGTTCATGTCTTTGTATAAAGCTATTTTTCTTCGATGCGTGCCTTCAACATGAGGCACACAGCGAAGATATTTCCTGGCAAACAGATTGGGCACATATTTGGAATAGATTTAAATTCTCTGCAGAAAACCTGTTGATTCATTTATGGATTAAGTTTTCTAAAGAAAGAAAAGGAAAAACAAACATCACGTAGTTTAGAGATGGTCTGAATTCTTTTAAGGTGGAAACAATTATAGAGAGGACTATTCTATACAAAGCTACTATAGATAAAAAAATATAGACAAAGTTCAGCAAACGCTCACTCGTGCTAATATCTACAAATGATCATAGAAAGCAAGCAGACGTTTTCTTGAGAGGAAAGCCTAAGTTCAGATAATTAAATATGAAGAAATATGAAAAAATATTAGCACACAGAGTGAGGGTGCAGCCACACTGAAAGGTCTAGAATTGCCATCCTAAAAGTTTACATGAGAAGCTGAACATGAGTAGCAGCAGCGGTTTTGTATTTTTCAAGAGAAATTTAACAGCAAAGATTTAAACTTGAAAACAGACTGTATCTGAAAAAAAAAAAAAAAATCTGTCTGAAAAATAGGTGATGGCAACACCAAAGGGAAAACAAATGAAGCTTAAAAGAAAAAAAACAAACACCACAAAACTGCAAGTAAGTTTCTTTTCTGATCTCATTCCTGCCCAAATCAAATGCAACTCCGTTTCTGCCAACATAACGTTCAAAGCTACACAGCCTACCAAGTTCTACAATTAGTGTCGCTAGTGAAAGCTAGAATTTCTAATAGAAGTCTCAAAAAGAGCCCTTCCCATACATGTAATGGAGAGGACTATCGTACTGTTCAGTATCAGACAATGAGAGACTCATCTGTCAATTTATCCTGGAGAAGGCTTCTTTCACCCAGAAGCCTGGACGCTTCCTGAAAACGTATTCGTTTTTTTTTTATGATAAAACATGCTGAAAAATCTAACAAAATCTGAAGAAAGACACTAATCTGAATCGTGTTTTTCTGAGTGCAAAACAAAACTGCCTCTGCTAAAATCAGAGCAAGCACATACCTGCGTGTCTCTATAATAGATCTCAAGTGACTTTTTTCATAACATACAATTTCAATGCACACAAAGCCTGACAGTGACTGTACAGAAACTGCAGTACATACACCCATCAGAATAACAAGCAATATACCCCATGTATGCTTAAATCCAGGCAAAACATTCACAAATATGACAACTTCACTCTCATCATCTGGCAACCCAGCAATCAACCAACTTTTGTCCTTTCTTTCTATCCTGACAGCTACATTCAAGAGCTCTTTGTCTTTCATTTTGATTATTGTAATTACCTCCTTCCTCTGCCTTAGTAGCAAAATTCCTCCCCTCCTCCCATACATTACACAAATATGGCCACTGAGTTCACTTAAGCTTTTTGGTCTAACTTGCACTATCTGCCATTTGGCATAAAGGTTAAGTTTCCTGTTGGCAACATTTCAACAGCCATCTGAGAGTCCTCTTTCATCTAAACTGATGGTTTGTACTTTAATCATCTTCCTTATGTGTCTCACATTCAGTGGGATCTGTCTAGAGCAGACCTGATCTTTCATATTTAAGGAAGTCTGTGAGCACCAGAAGATGGCATCTGCGTGAAATAGCTCATTAAGATACTATTAATCTGCACATGCCAAATTAGGAAATGAATCGGAGACCGATGGACATTTGCAATTCATTAAACCAAATCATCTCAGCTCGTAAGGAGCAGTGGACATCCCTTACCAACTTGCAAACTAAAATAACTGCAGGATTCATTCACGCAGAGGTGCCCTGGAAGACAGAAGTCCAGCACAGAAACATGATTTTGCAAAACAGCTCTACGCATGGATATGCCTGTCGCAACAAAAAGTTGGGCAATGGGATAATATCCTTGGTAAGGGATAGTACTGTCACGAAAAACACACACCCTATTTCCCCGACTCCTCTCCCAGTGACAGGTGAACTGAAGTCCACCATAAAAGTACTATTTCTGAGTAGCTTCCAGTCTTCAATAGTTTCAAGTTGCCATGGTGAACCCATATTATTTGTTGGTTGTTCATTTCTTCTTCGGTGGAGAGGGTGGCTGGCAGGATGTGCAGTATGAGTTTTCAGAGATACAATACATATAGTACTTGCTCAGGCACTGTAACTGCTTTGGCTCTAGATTCTAGGATGTTGACAGTCATCCCAGAGCTTTTATGGTCAGACATTTTGCACCTCTGTGCAGGCCAAGTGGGCATCTCTGCTGGTGCCTGTGACTAGAATCTGAGAAGGTGGGACACAGGCAGCAGTACTTCCTTTCCTCATGCTTTTCAGCTTCTAACCACCACTGCTGAGGACATGATGAGATGACAAAATATTTTTGTCCATCTGGTGCCTCTGTGGGAAGCATATGGGCCTGGGCCAAAGGTATAGGACCTACAGTTGAAGACTGGCACAGGATGTCGTGTATATTGGCATATGGTCTAATGCTCTAAGGCATGTTCGTATCATGCTATTAGGACTGGATTTTATCTCAAGTAGAAATAATTATAGTGACAGGACCCTGTCTTTGGGCAAGTGCTCACTAGCCTGTAACTGGTCAGAGTTATAATGAACTCTGTGGTTTGTGACTGTAACTTTGGCTCTTTATTTTAATAAACAACTTCAGGATAATCATCTGGATGAAAAGTAAGCATATTCTAGGCTCACTGCCATTGCCTGTCTCTGCCATTGCCAGATGATCTGTTGGTCATAAGGACAGATGTGCATGTCCTGTCTCCTTAAGCACACTGCAGTGAGGAGTCTTAATGCAGCAAGTCTGCATGCCACAGAGTGAGATTTGGTCCCACTTCTGAAATACCTCCTATGGGACATGTAGATGGTGGTAGAAGTACTCCATACAGAGCACAAGAAATATAAAGAAGGCCTGACTGCAGACACGGGAAGATGGAGACAAACACTGCTGTCCTAAATCTAATGTGACATTTGTTCAGTTTCCTTAGACTCCCCAGAAGACACAGTATCTTTTTCTTCAGAATAAAGACAGTAATAGAAATCTCTATTTTGATGCATAGCTGCTGCGTGCAGCCTCCTTGGCTAATAGACTTTTCTAAGGAATAAGAATACCCGTTTCCATCCAAGGAAAAAGAAGAGAGAGGAGTCCCAGTATAGGAATAAGTAAGGTATCTATGGACAAGGACATGCTATGTTCTTGGAAGTTGGTGGGAGCACCAGCCACACTGCTGGCTTTCTAAATGAGCTGCTGCTTTTCTCTAGTTGACTTCTATAAAAAAACTTGCTTCCTGCAAATGTACTTATCGCCAGTCCATCAGAAATAGCCACTGGAGCCAGCAGTGGGTTCACGCAATTCAGTAAGTGCCCTCCTCCACCTAGCATTCCAAATGGAGACCTCCTTCAGTGGAAGGAAGAGGAAGGTGCCTTCTGCATAACTGCCTGGTTAGCACAGCGGTTGTTTATACAGTAAGGGCTGGGATTTAAAATCCTCTGAGTCAGTATCTGAACCCATTGCTGCCATTACGCAGCATGGTGCCAAACCTCTGCCTAGCCTTAGGCAGTTACTTCTTTAAGAAGAAACTTCCTAGACTGCTTCCAGTTCCTTCTTTGAGAATGCTCATAAAGGGATACAGGAGCACGGGGACAGAGGAGGAGATAGCAAGCTCAGCTCTGAAGATGTTTTATGGAAAAGAAAAGAATAGCCTGGGGTTCTTGTTGTTTCCAAACCTGTTTATGAATTTTCCTTAGTTTCACTGAAAAAAAAAATCAAAGCCAATACTCACAAGTGGACTCCAAATAGATTTCTATAGTACTACAAATTGTCCTGAGTGAAGCATTTCCTCTCATCTTTTGATTTTGAGCTAAAGGCTGTGCAGAACTGCCAGATGTTTATTTAGAATACAAACTAAAGTCCAGAAAATTGAATTTGAAATCCACCCAGCCATTGTACTCATCAAATCAAATTAGCCAATGATGACTTAAGAGGAAAGGGCTTTTTTTTTTCTGTGAATAAGGGAATACAAACTAGATGTTTCCTTTTAAAAAGGAAACATATGCATATGCGAAACATATAACACTAAAGGGCCTTTAATCTTTTCAAGATGAGATTGTACTGCAATACCTTGTTCCGTGCAGAACTGAAAGCATTAATCTATCACTTCTGAATATTCCTGCAGTGTACAAAACACGGCATCTCTGTGCACATACACAGACACAAAGGAGCTGAAGAAGAAATTAAGATGCACACACAGAATGGTGTCCGAATTAAGGTGCTCACACATCCACTTGATACACTGTAGCATACTGCATAATCCACCTCATCTATTTATTTCCTGCCAGAAGGTACCAGGGTTCACTTCTACAAGATGGCTTCTACTTTGCCACCTTGACCACTTTCATTTACTTATACATGCACAGGAGTACATCTATAGTTAGATTACTCAACTTCCGCATAGCTGACCAAAATTAAACCATGTTCATCTACAGCTTTACATATGTGATTATACTTGATCTTGCAAATACACAGAGGAAAGACAGAATTCTACTGTGCTGAATCACTAACAACTTAATAGGTAAATTTTGTTTACAAGTTTACGAGGCTGTAAAGCCCTAAGATTTCTCTTGGCTTTTTACTTTTGCAAATGAATCTGCTAGTTCTGTCCTATATTGCTTTTTAATAGCTATCTGAAGACTACAGTTGGCAATGTTACTGTTCAATTACGCACTGGAATCGACTTCATTCAACACTTTCCCACACTGGTAGCAGCTACTAATTCCAAATGGCATCAAACTGCACATTTCAAAGCATGTATTGGTACCACCTACTATCATACCTGAAAGTCTGTTACTTATGTAAGGCTTATGAAGCCTTGTTAAACATTTGTTTTTGAATTAATAGTGTTGACAATACCATGTATGAGATGAAACAAAAAGGCAAAATTCACTTTGACTGAGTAGTTTTAAGCTCACTTTGAAAATGCATTCTGCCCTGTAACAAATATTTACTAACTTCTCACAGTCCAAAAGGCTTAAAAATGCATCACTGACATAATGTAATACCTCTTGAAATATGATAGCATCTGTAATTCCCATGGCACAAGACTGTTTACTTCTCTGCAATTAGTGGATGCCTCCAAGCTACACCATTAATGTGAATACTGCACAGGGGATGCACCTGCAACTCATCTGCTTGAGAATGAGATCTCCTTGCTTTTGCAGTATCATATTCATCTGCTGCTGACAGGGCAGTGTGTCCCTCCTGCACCCTGGATTATTGTCAGAGATCAAGGACATACAGTCCTCTGAACAACATGGGATGGAGTGATGGGGATATGCAGAAGGACTGAATAGCCTGAAGACTTCCCACCACTTCTTTTTTTTCCCTTTTGAGAGGTATGTGTGCAGCTGTTTCACTGCAGGCCCTGCCAAGCTAGAGATAGAGAGCTACATGCCCTAAGAGCACAGCAATCAGAGAATCCAGTAGATCTCAAATCCAGTATTTGCTCCTGATGTGGTATTTGCCTCCCTAGTTTCACTGGAAGCCTATAAAGGGCAGTAGTTCTCTACTATTTCTAGGGGAGAAATGGGAATTGAAAAGCAGAAAGGGATTAGCAGAAATAAACAGACTTCATTTGCATCTTTATTTCTTCTTCATTTAGGAAGGAGTAAGGAAGGAATGCTCCAGACCCTATCCCACTTTTCTGCAGATAAGGAGGCAACTCTGCTTCATCTTCTTCTCCAGAGATATGGGAAACAGATTTTGTGACAGTTCCAACTTTGACTTTTTGGTCCTAAGTCAGCAAGATATATAAACACAGGCTTTTTGAATAGAATTGCATCACTAGCTCCCCGGAGCTTTGACTTGAAATTGAAACCTCTTTTCTAATAAAAAAAATTCTAAGAAAAATATGTTATGTTCAGGAAGGTGTCAGGATCCAAGAATAGTTTCTCAGTTCCCAGCTGCTGCAGTAAATATCTGATTGGTTCAGATTGCAATCCGTGTACCCAACATGAGTGATTTAACATCACCTTAAGGAAAGAGTCTACCTTGCTACCACACTTGTGCCAGTAAGCAGAAAACCATGCCCTTTTTACAGAGTCAAGGAATTCACAATTCAGATGTATAAATGCCTGATGGAGACTACTGCAGAAAACAAGTCTCTTCCTAGCTGCCAATAAACTTTATTCATTTTCTTTATTTTGATGTAAACACATTTTATTCTCTCTTTCTGTTCCTATGGTGATTTGAAATGAAGGTGGTAATCAGACTGCAAACACAGCTTGTAATATTTTCCGTTCCGTGTTGAGAAAGATGAAAGCCCCTAATTTCTTGAAGACATCTCTGAAATAAAATTAGTATGTCTGTCCTGGTCAGGACAGTGAGATTTAATCTCCAAGTAGCAAAGGTCAATTTACAGCAGGTGAGAAAGGGAGATAAGGAGACAGCACTGTCAATTGCAAAGGGAGTCTGTGAAAGAAAATAGCTGGAAACAAATAGGAAACCATAAAATATAAATCTATTCTCAGAGCACAAATAAGTGATTGGAACAGTAGAGTATAATCCCTCTGATAGGCACAGTTCTTGCCAAATATCTGTAATTTGCAATGGCTGCAAGAGTCTGCCATTTGGGTGGGAACAAAAAGCACATATAACCCTATTCTCTTGTTGAACTCCATCTAATACATCCGCATGATTTTTCACCAACAAATCCATCATGTGGCCTGCTGGAGCACAATGATGGGAAGCAAAACTGATGGGTGGATGGCCAAGACAAGTTTTATATACATTGCTTAAAAATCATTATCTAGCAGACTCCAGAAAGATTAAAAATTTCTTGGGAAGGACCCCATCAAGATACAAGGTTCAGGTAATGTATTCCTCCCTGAACTTGTTTCAGATTTCAGATTTCAGCATAAAATTCAGCATGATATAGTTTTGAAATAAATGGAAAAATAAAACAAATACAAAAATTGAATATGTCTATCACATTAATATGGCCTTGCACATAACCTGACTGATGAATAAGGTTATACGTAAGAGACTGGACAAGTGGACAGAATTAGGTACCTGAGATGCAGTAAGATAAATGCATCTAGCTTTTCAGTTCTTTTTAGTACGTGAAAGGTCCCATTCAGTACATTAAAAGTAAAATGTAACTGTGAAAGAAGACACATTTTCAATGACATCTCAGAGGTACTTAACAATAATGAACATTGCATTAAAGTCCAGAATGGCTTAGGACAACCTGCACTCCCAGTTCAGAGACACCAACATACAGAATATATCCCCAGGAAGATAGTTTTGGAAAGAACAAATGTTTTTATCATTGGTATACTTTTCCTAAGATAATAATCTGTTCTCATTAAGTCAAAGTTATTTGCTTCTGATTTGAATATAAACATGATAAAAAGGACTACCTAGAAAGGATAGATTAAATTCTGATTTAGAATTGTTTCATTCAAATCTCACTGCAATAAAAAAAATAAAAATCACTCAAACTGGCAAATATTCTCTCAGCATAACGGTTTCAAAATAGAATATAAAAAATATACATAGATAATACAGTGATGATGTATATGTAAATGCCCTGTATAGCTCTATAGACTGTTTGTTTAACTCCATCGTTTTTATGGGGGAAAAAAAAAACCCAACACCTTTAAATTAAACTAGTTTTCAAACAGTTTTTCAGGTACATAATTTAAATTTGCCAAGCTCATAGCATATTAAAAAAAAAATCTTAAAAATGGTATAAATTATTGAGTGACTTTTTTGATGTTTAGCTTCCTAGTTCAGTCACACAACTTACTGAAGATGTCATATGCTGCTATGGTGTCAAATTCTGCCCTAAGATCCGCATCCTAAAAAACTGAAGTGCTATGTTATACGGTTTGAAAACAGAGTTGGAAGATGGTATACTTGCAAACTCAGTTAATCTCCCAGAACAAGTGTTGTGACTATAGATCTCACTGTGTCAAGTTATTGTTTTAATAAGATAAGTTTAATACCAGGTAAATAATGATTATTATGTAATTAGCCAAGAAACAACAGATCTTCAGGCAATCTAGTAAATATGAATTACTGTTAGCCTTTAGCTTACATGGCTTGTACAGTAGTCTGAGCACTGTAGATATGTAACCAGTAGAAAATGACTGTCTGATTGCATAAATTTTACATGCCTTCTAGCTTATAATTAATCCAAATGCTATATCTAGTGTTCAGAGGCATCTTGTTCTATCTCTATAACTATGAGCATTTTTACTCCAAATACAATTGGGAATGGAGTTGGTGTGGTGCTGTTTTCAGTTCCTGGCAGCAGTATGTTGAAGACGGACTGAGCCTCATAGTAATTTCCTAGAAACCAAAATCAGGCCAAAGAAAAACAGTATAACATATTCTTACAAGACTGAAAGAAGCCAAACTACTGTTCCACTAATAGATCAAACTTTATTAGCACCCTTTTCATCTTCCAACCAAAACAACAGCAATTCATAATACATGAGAATACTAATGTGGGTACAGGCATCTGCATGATGTAGACATCATGCCATATAATGTAAAGAACAATAACTTTGGAAACGTTAATACAGTTACTAGCATATATTTGATGTAGTAAATTCAATCTCTATTACCATATATGAGCTATAAATGAGTTCTGTTTATTAGGCACGCTTAAAACATGTGACAAGTACTCTGAAACAGTCTCAAAGATTCAAGAGAAAATACAGGACGTAACATATATGTTTGCTTTTCTTAGATCACATGCAAAATAAAATCTACCTTCAAATTCTGCTATTACTCCAACAGGCTTCCTACTGAATGCCAATGGCAGAGGAAAACAAATGCATAACATAATACTGTGAGACCAAAAAAAGTACCATACAAATAATCAGCAGCCAACGTGATTTAATACTATAAGGATTAAAGAAGGAAGTAGATTCAATAACTTACCCTCATCTTTGCACATGCATCCTGTGTTGATTCTGTGCCTCTTAACTCTTTTACCAGCATAGAACCTAAATACTAAAATAAAAATCCATTAAACTTAACACAGCTTAAATTTCAGAACAGACAAACATAAGCAGAAATGCATTAAGAATGTTTCAAAAACCACAGTGGTACCAGATAGTTCAATGTTGTGTGGTTTTACCCTGTAGTTCTCTGACAGATCACTTAAAATGGTGCTAATCAACCTATGAAACAGGAATGCACAGCATCAGCAGTGTTAAATCTGCCAGAGCCCTCGGAAACAGCACCTGAAATATTCTAGCTTATCACCTCCGCCACTCAAACAACAATCAAACACTACAGGTTCCATCTAAAAACTGCCATTTGATTACAAAATGGAGAATCTGTTTTCTTTTTGCTGCTATCTGCCAAACTCGTATCGCTCTGTGTATAATCATGGATGCGAAGGGCAGCAGAGATGCTAACCTCTTTGTATTCAATCTGTAACCACTCTATGGGCAAACAGAGCTTGATGTCAGTAAACAGAAAATAGATCTGAGATGAAAACTAGCTTAAACAATTATCTTTTCCTAAGAAAAGGCTGACCTTGGAGTATTATTTCAAAGCTATTATTGAATCTGAATGAGGCAGAGTGAGAGGCAACACAGAGTTCTGGGCCCTGGCTCAGCCTGCTAGAAGCTGCCATCCCAGGGCATGCAAACCTGTGCCTTCCTGAGAAGTCCCCTCCCCTAACTCCTTGTCCTCACAATGATATGTGCTGGTGTGAGCACCTTCCACACTCTGGCAGCAGGTTCTGCTCCACTGGAACTGCTGCTCTGGGAACTCAGTACCTCTCTCCACCAAGAGTGAACTGCACTGCTCCGCTGGGCATAGAGCTGGCTACATCCTCCCTATCAGCTGGTGGAGAGTGGTCTTGTTACTGTTAACAGGGCTGCACGGGGGTGTTTTCTCCTATATATACTACAGGTGTGCACAATCATTTATGTGCATGTGTTTGTACAGCTCTATGAACAAGGGATGATTCTGTGTTTCTATATTTCAAACATAAACTTGGCTTAACTAGTGAAAGAGAAAGAGGACAGCAAGTCAGGAAAGGAAGGCAAGAGACCAGCATGTCTGAATTAGGATCTGCTGGTCAAACTGAAGATGAAGAAAATGCACAGGCAGTAGAAACAGGGATAGGTACCATGGGAATAGTTTAAGGAAGCTGCTAGGCTGTGTAGGGATGGGGGTCAGGAAAAGCCAAGGCCCAGCTTAAATTAAACTTGCCAAGGATGCCAAGAACAAGAAAGGCATCTATAGGTACCTGAAAAAGGAAAGTCCAGGAGGGTGTGAATGACACAGGCAAGCTGGTAACAATAGACAAGGAGAAGGCTGAGGTACTCAAAATTTTTTTGCCTCGGTCTTCTCAGATAACTGCTTGTCACACAACCATCAGTGAAGATCAGGTTCATGACCACCTGAGGAACCTGAACATCTACTAGTCAATGGGTCCCAATGAGATGCATCCCAGAGTCCTGATGGAATTAACTGATATTGTTACCAAGCCACAGTCAATGATATTTGAAAAGTCACGACAGTGAGCTGTGGTGACTGGAAAAAAATGCAACATTGCACCCATTTTTAAGAAGGATAAAAAGGATGTCCCCAGGAACTACTGACTTGTAAGTCTCACCTCTCTGTTGGGAAAATCATGGAGCAGATCCTCCCAGAAGCTAAGCTAAGGCACACGGAAGAAAGCAAGGTGATACGGGAAAATTAGCATGGGCAAATCCTGCTTGATCAACCTAGTGGCCTTTTATGATGGTGCAACTGCATCAATAAACAAGGGAAGAGCCACTGATGTCATCTGGCTTGACTTCAGTAAGGCCTTTGACTTGGTACCCCAAAACATATTTCTCTCCAAATAGGAAAGATATGGATTTGATGGGTGGACTGTTCAATTGATGAAGAACTGGCTGCAGGATCTAGTCCAGAGAGTAGTGGTCAATGGCTCAGTGTCTGGATGGAGATCGGTGATGAGTGGTATACCACAGGGGTCTGTGCTGGGACTGATAATCTTTTAATATCTTCATCAATGGCATTGGCAGTGGAGTCGAGTGCACCCTCAGCAAGTTTGCTGATGACACCAAGCTGTGGGGTGCCATCAACATACCAGAGGGATGGGATGCCATCCAGAGGGACCTGGACAGGCTTGAGCAATGGGCCCAGGTGAACCTCTTGAAGTTCAACAAATCCAAATGCAAGGTCTTGTGTCTGGGTCAAGGCAACACCCATTACTGATACAAGCTGGAGGATGGAAGGATTGAGCACAGCCCTGCTGAAAAAGACCTGGAGGTATTGGTGGATGGCAAGCTGGACATGAGCCAGCAATGTGCCCTTGCAGCCCAGAAAGCCAACCATATCCTGGGCTGCATCAAAAGAAGCATGGCCAGCATGTCGAGGGAGGCAATCCTGCCCCTCACCAGAAGTACTGTGTCCAGATGTGGAGTCCTCAGTAAAGGAGAGACTGTCCTGTTGGAGCATGTCCAGAGAAGTCCAAAAAAAAATGACCCAAAGGATGGAACACACATGAAGACAGGCTGAGAGAGCTGGGGCTGTTCAGCCTGGAGAAGAAAAGGCCTGGGAGACCTGACAGTGGCCTTTCAGTACCTGGGAAAGAAGGGGACAGACACTTGAGCAGGTCTGTGGTGATAGAACTGGGGAGAGGGTAGATTTAGGTTGGATGTAAGGAAAAAGTATTTTACAGCGAGGGTGGTGAGGCACTGGAACAGGTTGCCCAGAGATGTGGTGGATGTTTTGTCCCTGGAGGCTTTCAAGGCGAGGCTGGATCAGGCCCGGAGCAAACTGATCTAGCTGTGGATGTACATATTAATTGATGGGAGTTGGACTAGATGACCTTTAAAGGTCCCTTCCATCTCTAAGGATTATATGGTTCTATGACAGCAGGCTTGTCCTCCCCAGGCACACAGATATCTCTTTGCATTCCCACTGTACTGCAATGCCATGGCTTCTCTCAAGTCTTCCATCCTAAGTAGGCAACACGGGAGCTGGAGATGTCACATCACTTCTGAGAAATGGATAGGTGAGCTCCAGGTAGAGAGCAAGTATAAAAGGCAAAAACCTCCTCCCAGAGGATGCTGCAGCTCAGCACTGCTGCCAGGCCCACTTCATTCTGTCACATTGATTTCCCCTAGAAATACTGTAAGGCTGTTTAAGTTAAAAGGTGGCATGGGATATGGCTTAATGATGGGACTTGGTCGTTCAGATTGACTGTCAGAATTGATGATCTTGAGTGGGTCTTTTCTAACCTAAATGCTTCTACCATTCTATAATCTAACCAAACCAGAGGGTGAACTAGCTTCACATTAAACAAAAAACTGATCAAAAGTAACTTGTTACAGCTGAGAGCAATTTGGAACTGAACAGAAGTTCAGTTTTGGGTTTGACTGGGTTGACTCTCTTGTCTCTTGACTTAGACTGAGATATTTTCTTGAAACCCTTCAGTTAACACTGTATACTGCAGCAATCTCTGAACCACAAGAAAATGTGTTAATATTTCAACATAGACAGTAGCCAAGATGGTGATAAGTGAACAACACTTTACAGAGCATTATAACCAGAAGGGTGAGCAACAACCCTGTTACTAGATAAGGACAGGCAGAAAAGAACAAATAAAGGACATTCTTAAAGGACTGCAGATGTGAAAGGTTTGTAAGCCTAGCAGCTGTGAGTCCAGCTGGGGCCTTGACGGTGACATGAACAGGGCTTTGGGCGTTAATTTGATGGGATAGCTTGATATTACAGATGAGCAACTGATTTAAAACAATTTCAGAAATCAGAAATTTACATAAAAACCTATTAAGTCGAAATGTATCTTTCTCTGGACCCTTTGCTGTCTGACCTTTGGAATCCTTTGACCTTTTCTGGGAAGAATTCAGATCAATTCAACTTTAAAAATTTATTTTTTAATAGGCTATGGCACAACAATTTGGAATTGCTTGTAAAACTTGAAAGTTACTGGTCGGGCAGGCATCAGGGAAAAAAAGCAAAAACAGTGCTTTCAAGCTCATGGCATAAGAAAAGGAAGGAAGAGAAGAGCTGGGCAGCTCTTGTCCCACCTGCACAATGGCAAAAATCTTCAGCTGCCAGCATTCAAAAGTGCTTCCCAGAGTGGACTGAAGAACAGACAAACAAATCACAAAAGTAATGTACAATTTAGTTGTCAGAAGAATCTGAAATTCTGTGAGGAAATTTTGCTTTCCTTTCAGAAATGTTCTTTCTTAAAGACACAGAGCATGCAGGAGCAATGTAGAGGATGTCAGCTCAACTGAATGATATCACATACAATGAAAGCTGCCACCATTACTAACTTCCAGCACAGGGTGTCACTCTATAAAGCTCAGGTCATTACAGCTGGGGGAGCTAAGATGGTGTACTGATGCATGGTCCTTAGGACAGAAAGATGTCTCCATCACCACTATGTTGGATATTGTGATATTACTTCTTTCCTGCTAATCTCAACTTTCTTTCTTCAATGACTCATATGCCTTTCAACCTAGTGCAAAGATTACATCCAATCATTAATTTATTGGATCAAGTAATGAGATAAGAGGTATTCTTCAGGTAAACTTACTCAATAACTATGAAAATTATTTGAAAAAAATTAGAAGTCATTAAGCTTCCTTTTCAATTTGACATGCTGCACAGCAAGAGAGCAAGCCTAAGAACATGACTTGCTGGGAAAGGAGAGAGGTTCCAGTTACTGATCGTGGACTGATTCATGGCAATTTCTACCCCACGAAAGCCAAATAGAGGATACAGATGTGCTTTAGCTAGTCTGTAGCATCCCTTCTGCCCCTCCTCAGAGGGATCCAGGCTGTGTGTCACTTGTGCTTCCTTAGTCTCTAATTTCTGTATTTCTGGATATGCTTTAAAACAGATTCAGTAGCCCCAGCTCTTCCCAGAAATGCCTTACTGTCTGCCAAAGAGAGCATTATTCTAAAAAGAACTGTGGATCCAAGTCCCTTCAAGTGAAGAGCATCTAAATCCCATATCGAGGACAAATGGTTAGCTCCTATTACGCTAAAAGCACTAAAACTACTGAGCCCTTCTTCTTTTTGAAATGTTGGCTTACTTCATTAGATGCCCACCTCTCAAGAGAATGCAGTGCTGTAGAACACAAGTGAGTGGAAGACGCCATTCAACAACTTTACTGGTGCTTTCCAGCAAAGGAGAAATAAGGAGAAATGTAAGAGTTTAAATAGGTTGGCTGAGGACATCTTGAGGTTTGTAGAAACATGAGCCCCACCCCATTAACACTGCAAACTCAAGGTTTTAGAAACATGTTTTTCATTTAAAAAACAAAAACCTGATACAACTTTTTGTACTTCAGAAGACCTTTCCCTCTCACAAGCATGTGTAACAGCCAGAGAACACTAATCATCTTTAGCTGTGAAGAGAAGCTCCGTTTCTCCAGAGATGGGAAGTGGGAATGAGTTACAGCTACTGGGACATAAAAATAAATACACCCTGCCCTGAAGGAACTGACTGCTACTGCTACTTCAAGCCATCATCAATTTATGTGATGTTTGAATGTGCCCTCATCCCATGGATGGAAATCACTGCTTCAGGGACCATGACCTCCATCTTCCTCAGCTCCAATTCCCAAAAATAAGTGCATAAAATTCAGGCAAGGCAGTACTTATTTTAAACAATGTGCACTGAACGTTAAAGTAGATATAAGGATCCCAGTATTATGTTGTTTTACTATTTGTCATATAAACTCTAGACAGGCATTCACGAAGGAAAATGAGTAGGGGTGTTTGCTCTCACTGTCACTTCTACAACACTTAGACACTTACTGATAGTGTCATTTCTCTATCACTATTGCTACGTGGGCTGCCATATATATCACCAAATTCATAGTGAAATGTACTGTGCATGCTTGTTTCTTATTTATTACAATTACAGTATTTCAGAGAAAGTATTATGTTTCATTAAAAGTGACTGATAAAGTGGTATAAATGAAAAAAAAGTTTTCAAAATCTAAGATTTACTCCAAATCAAACCACTGAATTTATAAACACTTACAAATGCTTTATAATCGCATGACTGGAAGATGAGTTTCTCTGGATGATGTTGCCAATATTGTACAGGTGTTGATGCTGTGGCTTCATTTGGAGGTCGTAAGGTAATTGAAGGCTCTCCCCAGTCTCCCGTCTGAAAATCACAGTTGTTCAAGATATAAAAAAAATTGCAGTCAAATTCACTACAAAGTAGCCCTCCGTTGTTGTGACCAATTAACACTAAAGTATTTTATCCATATAGAGCCATGTAGAAGTTGCATTCACTTATTTTAGTTACAGCATTTTTTGAAATTTAATTTGTAATTCAACTCACCTACTGGAGTGTTATATGATAATTAAATCTATTTACATTTAGAATAAAATCTTCCTTAAAAATAATTGTTTACAATATGTGCACGAGGATGAGAGCACTTGAGAAAAAATAATTAGGTGCAAAGAAATGCCATTCATAAATTCTGTTCTTTGTTTTACAAGAAAAATTCTTCCATTATTCATCATATATAACTGATAACTAACTTTCCTAAATGGCTAAATAACAGACTTTCCTTTAATCTGCAGACATAGTATATACTCCTCAGACATGAGCCAATCTTTTATCTCTTTATGAATATTTACTTTGATCACCTTCTCTTGATAGAAGAGAACTCATTGTAGAGTTACTAACACTGCCCTTTCACATCATCACTCTCACTGAGACATGATGGTTGTCTTCCTGGAACTGGTTAGGGCTATAGTTTGTTGCCAAAACCTTTTGGAGGGCACCCTCTCTTTCAACGCAGGCAGCTGTACTGGAATCCCCACAGCACAGCACAGCTGGTCTGGGCCTCACCTGCCACTGAATATTTCAAACATGGTTTTACTGGACCTGGACTGTCATTTGGTCTCTTTGAACCCTTTGACGCTACTTTCATCTACAACCCCATAGATGTGGGCTTCCTCCTCTTCCCAACACCTCTTACCTCTGCCACTCCTCCCTGTTTTGCCCAGTCTGGTCTGTCTCAGAATTCCCTTCCTCTTTTCTCTCTATATTTTGTGTACCTTATCCTTCTTCATCCCTTTCTTCTTCTCTCTCTATTCTAACTATTTTACCTTCTTCAAGATGATTTCAACTTGGATTATTCTACTTCTTTCTTTACCTGCACATATATGTGTATTTTCTGTGCACGTAATATTGT
Source organism: Perdix hodgsoniae (assembly GCA_035772895.1). Classification (NCBI taxonomy): domain Eukaryota; kingdom Metazoa; phylum Chordata; class Aves; order Galliformes; family Phasianidae; genus Perdix; species Perdix hodgsoniae. The sequence continues at coordinate 1,085,531 of JAPSGF010000092.1, forward strand.
TAAAATGTGTTGAAACTGATATCATCATTTCACACGTACTATGGTTAGAAGTTAATACTTTTATATCAAGAAGTTGTTCAAGCATCAAAACACATGAAAAAAATCTTACTGAAGACATTCAAAAGTCTGGCAAACCATCACATCCTACTAATTAAATCGAGACAGAGTAAACAAAACAAGTACATCATTTTCATGTGTCACAAAATAATGAAATGACACACATTTGCACAACTCTGCAATGAAAAAGCAAGAGATAAATCTGGAAACATCAACATTACCCTGCCAATATGGAAACTTCAAGTAAGTGAGCATCATAAAAGAAGTTGAACTTACTTGATGTTGACACTATTAGTACATCTACAAATTATACAGCATTGTAATTTCTTTTTTGCCTAGTTAAGTTGTCTATTTGCTATGGGCTATTACTTGAACCTCAAAAGGGAAGCAGTAGTAATTGCTCCAGTTTTGGCATTCTGTATCCATTGAAATGATTCTTTCTGACCACTAAATTATAAAATCTTTTGTCATATTTAATCTGAATTGAGAATTTGATTTCTTTAAGAAGCAGTTCTTCTTATAAAATATGGTTTCAAACATATTACAAGGGGTAAAGGCCTGCACCATTGTAAGTAGATTGCATTTAGCTACAAGAGAAGGTGGACTACACCCATCACAACTTCCCACAGCACTCTGAACTGTTTGTTATGAAGTGTTCAAGGCCTAGCTAACGGAACACTTTTTTTCCCCCCCCAATAAAGACATATTCCTGCATTTTTTGTGTAAGGAAACAGATCTCAGGAGGTACATTCTAACCAATTAGCAAAAGGTTATCACAACGGAACAGGAGTAAACTCAGGACAGAGAAATTATAAATGCACATCTTTTGACCATCTGTCATTCCACTGAGGAAGCCCAGAGATGGCAGTCAGGGAGGAGCAGGATTTCCACAGAATAAGGGACGTGGGGTAGTGCTCCAAACCCTTTTATTGCACTGGACTGCTTGTGCCTGTCCTCATGTACAGAAAATGGACAGTCCTGATAAATTAAGATGGGTACATAAGGAGTAAAATGAATACATCATTTTGCAGTTTTAATATCTTTCACACAAAAGGGAGTGAATGCATGGAGAACTGCATTCTTTCCATCTATAGATGAAGTATGGTGACAAGAGGAACTGACTACCTCTCATATTAGTTCAATTTAATACAGGAGCTAGAAAGCAATAATCATGAAGAAACAAAAAATAATCTTCCATCTGGCTGATAACACTAGTGTATGACACACTTGGAGAGGGCCTGTGAGGAGACTGTACATTTTGTATCCATTAACTACTCTATAAATACATACAGTCATCCAAATGTTTCCTCCTTTTATACTAGATAAAACAGAATCAGTACAATTGCCATATGTGTCTCTAGGGTGATCTAAATGCATAATATTGCTGCGATTAAGGAAAGGCAAAAAGAGGGAATTTCTGCTGTTCCTGACATCTGCATATATCCACATATATGCAGCTGAAGAACATTCATGTACTCCTGTACGGTTTGCAGAGGGAGCAGCTACTAGGGACAGCTACATAAATATCATAGGTACAGGTTAATAAGATGGATGAAGGAGATGACTCTGGGCAGCCTGGTCTGGTGGTTGGTGACCATGCACATAGCAGGGGGGTTGAAACTAGATGATCATTGTGGTCCTTTTCAACCCAGGCCATTCTATAATTCTATATAGCAGGATGAAGAGTCATACATAGTCAGAAAAACTTCTTTTGTAACAACATAAAACATGTTTTTATATTCAATAAAAGCAGCTTCCGGTCTCATTTTCGTTTATTTATTTTCAAAGTTCTTGTTTTCAAGATTCTTAAGTTTTTAAGCTGTATTGTTGCTTGTATTCAGATCTGATTTACAACAGGATACTCTCCAAAGTCAAATATATTTAGAAATATAATTCCTATTAGATATTCCTATTAGATATTCCCCATGTGATTTCCTTTTAAAAAAAAAAAAAAAAAGGGGGAAGAAAAACATTTAAACAGCATTAAGGCAGCTGAAATAGTTTTCAGAAATCTCAGCTGGGCTTAAAAACCAAAAACCTCTATTGGAAAAAGTTCTTCAGCTCACTCACAGAAGTCAGGTACTAAAACTCTGAGATTTAGGATGGTTATGATTGTGTCATGATGGCAATTAACTTCAGTTAAAATACAAAGGTGCAAGAGGATCTTTGACCTAGGGAAGAGCTGAGACAAAGTCCGGGGGCAGAAAAATATGAATTACAACTAGTTGCAGATCTGAGGAGCTGGTGTCAGACAGCTCACGGTTGATGCACTGAGATTCAGGCCTTTAACAAGCACCCAAACATTTTCAAGCACTGTGGAAACATTTGTAAATGGCTTTGCAGGACCAACTATGATATTTAATTTCGTTTTTAAAAATACTTATAGGATATGGATTGTCTTGTTTGAATATTTAATTTGCAATTATAAGAAATAATCAAACGTTTAAGCTTATACATTTTTTTATGAGACAATATAGGTATGGAGATTTTTTGAAATCTATCTGAAGGACTAGAAAGGCAGGAGATAATTTATTCCTCATCTCACTTCACAGCTCATCAGACAGCTGTGCAATTCCTCATGTGGTTTTCGTGGTGCTGCCTGTGCTCTGGTGTTCCTGCCTCCCCACATCTCTAGCCAGTGTCTTTCCTCTCGCTGGCCTCAGTCACCTTGAGAAAAAAGATGTTTTGTTCCACGTTTTGCAGGTAAAGAATTTACATCTCAAAGTTGTTTCAAACAAGTTGCCAGAATGGATGAGTTCCAATGCTTTTACAGTGACAAATTTTTACCGCAAAGGTTACAGACTTGAAGACCAATCTCTCATGCCCTTGCAGTGCTTCATAACTCAGAAAATGGGCGAATGTGCACTTCAGGGTTCTAGGAAGGGTCAGATACTTGATGTCAAATGAACTGCAGAAGTAGATTACTACTATTAGGCCATTTTTACAAGTGTGGCACAGATTATTTTAGTTCATCTCATTCCCTGAGAACCATATTTGACTTGCATTAAAGGCACCTGTATCAGAGGTAGTCAAATCTCACTAACTTCTATAAAATCTAACTCCTGCCTCATCTTTATATTAAAATGATGAGTTAAAAAACATCCCTGCTCTGGAAAAGCATGCCTGTTTTTTAATGGCATGAACATATTCGTTTTTATCAAGGCCTACACCTTGTAACTCTTCACCTGTTGAGGCCTCATGACTAGTTATGGGAACATGCATCAGTTACCATGACAACAGTAAATTGGAGCACAAAGATACTCTGCTTCTTGCTGAAAAATTAATAATTTTCTCTCTGTAAGAATTTTAAATGTTCTGCACACCAGTCAAATCCTAATTATTTCCTTATTATTCTCTTAGTTGTTTTTATATATATTTTTTTGAAATTATGGAAACAGGCTCATGGTGTACTCACGTTTTAAAAGACTAAAGCTCAGTAGCCAAAATGGCTCCTCCCTGCCAGAAATACTGAGAGAAGGCAGTTATACAACAGAAACATCTACAGGTCCTGCCTCCTCCAAGGAGACCTCACTGTGGACTTCCAGGACATGAAGGTAGCTCACAAGCAGGAGGGGGACTAACTTCTACACAGTCTAATAGTGACAGGACAAGGGGGAATCGCTTTAAACTAGAAGAGGGGAGATTTAGGTTGGATGTTAGGAAGAAATTCTTTACTTGGAGGGCAGTGAGGCACTGGCACAGGCTGTCTAGAGAGCTGTGGGTTCCTCATCCCTGTTGGCACCCAAGACCAGGTTGGATGGGGCTCAGAGCAACCTGAGCTGGTGGGGGCAGCCCTGCCCACAGTGGAGGGCTGGAACTTGATAATATTTATGGTCCCCTCCAACCTAAGCCATTCTACAATTCTATGAACCTCAGAACAGCTGTGCTTGGCCAAGTCTGAGCTCCTGACTCTTGTGCTCACCACACTGCAGTACAGATATAACCAACTCTGCTTTCACTTGCACAGCACATGAGGCTTTGCCACAGAAGTTATGAAAATTCAGAGTGCTGCCTATGCTCCCTCTGATTTCCAAAAAGTGCCTTACTGCCTTTGCAAACACAGCACGTTCCTCAGCTGGGCAAAGCCTATAGATTAAGACAGAAAGGGCAGCACAACACACTGTGGGGCTGAAACTGTGCAAACTGCGCTGTTTACACTGTTTCATGCTTTGAAGAAGTGAGCAAACAACACCAGGAACAGAAATCAAAGCTCCCACCGAGCAAGACTGCTGCTGGCACTTCCATGTCCTGTATGCGCATCATACAGCCAACATACGCTGACCACACGGCACGATACACGATGCGCGCACACAGAGTCCCAAAGGAGGGTGGACAGGTTACAAACTTTTTTTGTAATTCCAACAACATGACACCCGAAGAGAACAGCACGGCGACAGACTGTACATCCATAGAGTGACAACATAGCCATTTATCACTGTATCTTACATTATGAACCTGATGGATCGATGAGAAAGGATATCCTGCATTCTGGTTGGTCCAGATCTCACAGACAGAGGACTGCTAATATAAACAGAAAACTACATCTCATCTTGTAAATATTAATGCACTGCAACTGCCAAAAGGCAAGAATAATTAAGAAAAGGCTTGCAATAACATTAAAGAAGGAAGTAAAACAGCTGTTAAAAGTAACTTTTTTTATTTGCTGACAGAATATTTTTGGATGACTGGAAGGAAACAAAGCTTATCCAGTGATGTTAGAAGAGGCTTCAAACTGTGAGTACAAGAAAACAATTTAGTCACAAGTGCTGGTGATGTAAAGAGATAAAGTTATGCAGGCACAAGCAAAAAACGCAGAGAGTAGAAGAAATATTGGTTACTTTCAGCTTTCAGCAGGGAGGAAGTTTGAAGTCAACACTCCTAATTAAGCTTCAATATTTGAATCTCACTCTGCTGGAGACTTTCACAATAGAGGAAGGGAAAAACATTGCAATATAGTCAACAGGAAAGATTTGTTTTCTTTGTAATAGTCATCAGAAAAGACATGCAATGGAGTGAAGCAGTCAACCACTATCTCCTTCCAACAACATTTCCTTTGCATATAGAGACACAGATAATATTACCTTTGGTATTGAGTATGGCTCCACTTTGCAATAAAAAAATTTCTTTCCACCTTCTGTGTTGTTTTACAGATAGTGTATAGTAGGCCAAGCAAAGTAAGCATACCACAGCATCTCTAACAAAAGCAACAGAGCTAGGCAAGTGCAGTGTACACCAGCATCCATTAAATATTTCCTTGTTTGGACAATCATCAAGAAACATCTGTGGCACCTCAGCAAAAGCTAAGACAACATTTTACAGTAGCCAGGCAACTAAAACAAAGCAACTGCCCACAGTATCTCAGGCAGGCAGCAACAAAAGGCACTAGAGATGCATGAAAAATTCAACTGCAGCATCCAGAATAACTAGCAATTAATATATCAGTAATTTAACAGCAGCAGAATGTGCACTGCTGGTCCTTGGCAGCAGCAGGAATTCAGCATCAGTGCTCAGAACAGATAACCCTTGAAAATGCAATTCCACTCAGAAATAGGGCTCTTGCTCTTACCTTTAGCAGCCTGTAACCTGGCTGCCTGGCTGGCAGCAGACTGGGCCACCAGCTCTGATCAACACTGGACAGACTGGCACCCTTTGGACAGATGACTGAACTGCCAGACAGGCTGGTGGCTGCCTAATGTTGTTATCATCCCTTATTTCATGATCTGAAGTGCATGCACACACATCCTTTTCTCCAGCTTCACTAATTTTTAAATTTTCCCATATTCAGTTAATTCCTTCTTCTCTATCTTGTTCTTTGCTTTTGCTTAGTGACATGCAAGTCTCTATGTTTCAACAGTATTAGTTAATTAAATTAGTTAATTAAAACTTTGGCTTTGGTTTACTATTCACTGTATCACCCTCTGCAACTTGCTACACTGCAGTCAGACCCCTCCCTGTGACGCACAGGTGTTTATGGTGCAGGGCCAGCAGCACCAGCACCCACCCCTCCAGCTATTCCTGTTGCACACTATTAAGATATTTCACCACTTGGCACTAGTTATCTTTTTTCCCCATTCTGTGTGTCAAGCATGTCAGCTTACTTCTGGGTGCTTCATCCATGTCCATCACCATGATGTCTGCAAGAGGCTATGCCTCAGCTTTTGAAGAACAGAGTAAAAGTGAAGGCATTTCCATGCCAGGTGCAGCATCCCCAAGCATCTGGCAGTCAAGAAAACATCCTTCAGTGCTGTTTGGATGCACTATCCGAGGTCCTGAAAATGGTAAGGAAATCAGCACGGCACTGCAAACTAATAAACATTCCATTTCTCTCCAGCACTGAGGATGGTGGCAAGGGGTTGCCGGGATGTTGTACTGTACAGCCGGTTCTCACTACCTTGAGGTTGTTCTCCAGTTCTGCCTCTGCTGAGGACCTGCCCTTAGGCAGCAGTGCCTGGTGCCTCCTGCCAGTGGCTGGTATAAATAAATACACAATACAGCTACAGCTGCCTTGGTGCTAACTCAGAAATAGGTAACATGATGCTGCAGTAAGTGCATATGCAAGCTTTAAGCTGCCACACTTTAAAAAAGGCAGGGAATTAATCATTTCTTACACATGCCGTGCTGTCCACCCTGTTCCTCCCATCCCAAAGAGAACCCTCTGGAATGGTGCACTCACTACAAGAACTGGGAGCTCTGAATCTGATGCTGTGCTCCAGCCACAGGAATTCACACCTACATATATCACCTTCCTCCTCCCCGGGTTAAAGCACCAGAAGACAGGCTGTCTTCAACCCCTATTATAAATGTATTTTTTCTTATTTTTAAGTCCTTGGAGAAAGAATAGTGCGTAAAGTCAGTTTGAAACACTCACCTGCAAGAGACGAGTTCTGGGTCCAGGTCTCTCCTTCTTACCTCCAGGACTAATGGTTTGGAGGATGTAGGATTAAGCTAAATTGCCTTTAAGTACAGGTGACTTGATTTATTAAAAGAGGACCAGCAGCAAATGAGAATGTGAATGTCTCTTGAATGTACAAATGGCCAGTGGGAAGTACAGCCATGCAAAACTCATTACTCAGTTCCGCATTCATTAATGTTTGAATGGCAAAGGTACAGATATGCCATACAAAAGGAACATTAATTTTACAGAAGGTAATGAATTCAAATTCAGAAACCAACCTTTTCCTTGCACCACTGTAAAAATATTTAGCATTTCCTACATACATATTTTATGTCTTCAAAGTGCTGAATTTTTTTAATGAATGATGAAATCCCCCTGAGAAGTACTGAAAGTTGCATACCCCTATGCTGAAGTGGAAGAAACCACAAAAAGGAGAAAGGTTAAGTGAGCATCTGAGGCCAGGAAATAGGCAGTAGGAAGGAGGGTTGGGATTACAGTTCAAACACACCCACATTTCAGTTCCCAAAACATATGCCCTCAAAAAGAAGGAAAATAAGTATATTTGTGGATGCACTTCCACCATAATAATCAGAAATACACTTGGGCACCTAAAACCATTCTCACAGTAGGCTTGCAAAATAACATTTTCCTAAGGAGCATAACAAACAACAGCAAAAAGAAAATAGCTGATTAGTATGATTAGTATCAAGCATGCATTTATCTTATTTGTATGCATTTATCACTTGGGAAGAACAACACTCCAACAAGAGCGTGATATACTATAATACTACACTTTTGTGATACTCTATTCCCTTGTAATAGCTGTAGATGTTCCATACATAAAAGATTTCCATCTAGTCACTGTAGGACACAACTCTGATGGACAGGAAAAGAAAGAAAAGGAACAGATTTCGCAGCATAGCTCCTACCACGTGCTACTCATGACACAGGGGCTGGATAACAGTGCTAGAAGGAGATGAGGCTCCATGTCCTGCTCTCCACTTGCTCATCTCCCTTACTTCCCCAGTAGTCAGTTCTCATATAGCCTCTGACTCACTTTATGACTATCTTTTACATGAGTTATTTTATGGACATCTTGACTTCTGTTTATTTAACTTAACCTCCATGATTTCAAAACAACACATTTACATAAGAAATGGTATTTCTTACTGTTCCTGCTAACTTCATCTGTGAGTGAAGTCAACAAGGCCTAATTATCTCAGACACCTGCAGTGAAGTTAGTAGCCAGTCACTTCACAAATTGTTTCCGCATTCCCATCTGCTTCAACTCTTTCTAATTACTCAAAGATTTACTGGAAAAAAATGTAGGACATGGAATATACTGGTCTTCATTGTTGTTGACTGTGATGGAGATAACTTAGTGCTTTGTAAAGTGAACAGAATTACCCAAGAAGTTAGCTTAAGCTCCATCTCTAATGAAAAGGATGACTCTGCTGATGATCTGAAGACATAAATTACTGAAAGTGATCACATGCCAGTAAGACTCATTATAGAAATGGTGCTATTTATAAAGAGAAAAAAGAAGGAAAGCAACAGAAAATTATACCTGGACTGCATATTCAGAAGGAACAGGAGCTGTATAAAAGGCAGTTCTGACATATTCAGCATTGGTCAACTCGATGGCACTCAAGGAGATGTTGAAGATTTAGCTAAACTAGGAGCAATTATCTTCAAAAAGTCATGGAAGATACTGAAAGAACAAAAGAAGGGCTAAAGAAATATTTAGGTAGGGAGAAAAGGAAGATTTGGGAAGTTATTGTCAGCCTAAAGGCAGGGGCCAGCAAAATTATTCAAAAATCCAGTCACCAGATCCTTGTTCTCATGCTCCTTGAAACATGACATTGCTCCTGGACATGAAAAATAAACACTCAGGAATGTTTGCATGGATGTGTGCATTCTATACCTAGCTTTCTATATATTAATTTACACATGTATAAAACTGAAGCTAATGAAAAAGTGTCATCTTGCCTGCAACACGTTACCCACCAGAGCTTCCATGAGGCAAGAAGATTCAAGATGTTTGTGATGAAATTGTTCATTATGAATCATCTCAGATCAAATTTTCTTCTTTCGTTGCAAAGCTGGCCTACTAAATCAGCAGCAGAAAGGAGAAGCACAGCAGGACTTGGGTGACTTTGATGAGACCATTCCCTGTACACAAACTAGATTGAATCAAAATGCAGTGATTGCACAAGAAATTGAAACGCACATTTAGAGAATAATTATTAGTATTTAAGCACAACTTGATGGGAACATGTTGAGACATCCACAATGATCTGCATCATGCAGATGTTCTGGGGAGGATCCAGAATTCAATGATGTCCCAGAATCAGGTATGAGCAGAAAATGGATTTGACCAGCTGCAGAAACTGGTCAGATGAAATTTTGTAAGAGTATTCCTTTGTAAGTTGAGATTAAATAGATAAATAAAATAGCAGAGTGTTTAACGGAAGAGGACACCACAAGTTAAGTACAGAAGTTTTGCAAATGAATAAGCAAATAAAACACAGAATAATAGGGGCTGGAATAAAGCTGAGGAAGCTTACATTACAACCTCAGCACAAAATTTGAGTGAGATGAGATCAGCTTGCTAAGGGTTTCATCCTGCCAGGTCTTGAAAACCTCCAAGGACATAGACTACTCAGCCTCTATGAGCAACTTGCTGTCCCAATTCCCCATGGGGAGGAATTTTCCCCGGACGCCCAGTCTGAGCCTCTGTTTTTCCCATTTTTGTACCAATGCCATCTCTTGTCCAGCCATCCCTGTTCCTCCAGCCTCTCCTCACAAGGCAAGAGCTCCAGCCTACCAACTGTCCTGGTAGCCCTTAATGGAACTCTCCTGTCCATTTAACAAAAGGATGTATTTAATATAAGTAGCATATTGCAATTAATGGGAAGGAATTTCTGTGCCATACACAGCCACCAGTGAGATATCATCTGGAGCATCAACCAACCTTACTTCAGGGAGGATGTAAGCACAATAAGAGAGATTAACAATAATAAAATAGAAGTCTAGAAAAAACAAAGCCATGGGCATGGTTATATGAATATGAGCCCCTAAGTGCCTTCATCTCAGAGCCAGCCTGAGAAGAGGGGGACTTCAAAACTTAAGGCAAGGGGTAACTTAGGGGAAGGCAAGGGGACTCCTAGAGAAAGGTAACGGGAAACCTAGGGGCATCCTTTGAGAAGACAAGGGAAACCTAGGAGAAGAGAAAGGGAAACCTAGAGGAAGATATGGTGACTTCTTAGCATGCTTAGAGAGCTTTTTCTTCTGTTGGCTTCCATTCCTCCCTTGCAAGGCTCTCTGTCTTAAATCTCTTGATACAATGCTGAGGGAGAAGAGGAACCACCAAAGCCTATATCCTCACCACCTCCACCACTGTATTATCAAGGGCCTGAGTCTCAGGATACAGCTTCCACCTCTTGGCTACTCATCTCCAATAGGGAGCAGAACAGAAGAAAAGACAGCAAATCCCAGTGTCTTTGATGCAAATAATCTCACTAACTATAATTCAGTTTCACTCCAGAAATGAAGAGAATTTTGGATCAAACCTCAGGAAATCATTCTTGGCATGGCAAACAATCTTTGAGGGTGCAATAGCTGAAAGAAACAAGTGAAATGGGATGAATGAGACTGTCTGGCCCCTTTTGTAATTGTCACTCCATATATTTCAGGACTGTGGGAGATCAGTTGTGCAGTCCCAATAAATGTTGCTTCCCTGAACATTCCTAGAGCCCTCAGGAGAACCTGTCTTATCAACAGGATAATCACAAATCCTTCAGTGGAAACAAGATCTTGAGAGATGGAGAGTGAAATCTGAAATTGGTAATTTTTTAATAGGTGGAGCAGAAATTAAAAATATCAGTTCTTACTAGAGCAAGAAATAAACACCCTCAGCTCTACAGCCATTCTACTGGCCCAGTGGCTCATGGTGAGTGGCCAGGCCCTAACCCATTCATGACTCCCCTTCTGCTGGTGCTGCTAGCTACAAATGCTCCCTAGCCCTTTCGTGTTGCATACAGGAGGCAAACACCTGGACATGCATAACCCATAGAAATAAAATGTGTAGCTTCAGACCTGAACATTAGGGAGAAGTATCTACATTTTAGCAAAACTAAAACCAAGACAAAAAAGCAGCAAGCTGAGCTCTTTCAGAAGAACCTCTCAAACTCTCAGTATAAGTTCTTTTACAGGAGCTAAAAATGTAAATGCTAGATTCTAAAATTCAGCTTTGTCTCTGAAATATTCAGCTTTTCATCAAGAATACAGTCTCTTTGTCAGTAGAAGCTACCTCACCTTTTCCATTTTTTATATAATTCTCCTCCATTTTTCATATAATCTTTCCAATGCAGAGCTTCTGGCTCATGTGACTGAGTGTGAAAAACAGTAAATTAATAAAGAACATCTGTCCCCATCTTGGTATAGTATTTATGGCATTAGTTTGGATCATTAGTACCAAATATAGAAACAACTTCCTTAATTCCATATGCTGAAGCAGCATGTAGGTATAATCCACATCCCACAGCTTTAGTTCTAAAATGCTAGCTTCTGTAGCCGTTTTGAAAAATATGAATCTTTTTGTTCAGACAGAAATTGCATACATTTTTCATGCCTTTATCAGTTTCCTTGTTCACTAAATACAAAAAAGGGTTTTAAAGATGCAGGTTTGTTCAAATTTATGGTTCAAGACTTAGTAATCTATGGTGTTAGTCTATAACATCTGTATCTGAATTAAAAAGACAAATTTCAGTAGCATTTATGCAACCCAATAAAGATAGAAAATCATTTAAGTATTTTTATTTTGATGTTAAATTGAAGGCCTTCATAGACAAGTCATCTTTCTACATGTAAAAACAAGATGCACCTGAAAATACAAATGACAGAACATCTTGTTAGGATTTTATACACTTTTCTTTAAAATGGTGTTTGTTCATCCTCAGAGTGTACACAATTTTTTTTTTTGCTTATTTGAAAAGCAGAATTAAGAAAACATTAGAAGTAAGCACAGAATGAAATAACTTAGGCATCCATGCTTTTGTATTTACTGTTATTTCACCAGTAATTTCAACCATTCATAAAATTCATTCTTCACTGCTTCTTAGATAATCTCATTTTATACATCATTTTTCTCTTGGGCATATTTTCCTCCATTCAACATAATCTTTAAATCCTTCTAAAGCAGAAAAGGAGACAGAAGAAAATGCAGGAAATAAGCAAATAAAAAATGCCATACTATGGTTGAAAGTAAAAAAAAAAAAAGAAAAAAAAAAAAGAAAAACCAAGCCCACAAAGCGAGCCAAACAAAAAAACCCACTACAAATATACCACCTGAAAATAGGTCCTATCAGACAAGAGTTCTATCTTGTCCGCCAAGCTACAACATCCCTATACCTCAACTTTCTTAGCTTTAAAATAGAAAACAATTTTAAATCATGTAGCCCCATAGTGCACTGGAGAAATGAATGCACCAGTATCCATGAGATACTTGGAAGATATTACTGAGTTGAAAGCATTGTTTCAGAAAGCAGAAGTATTTTTTCACTATTTTCCTGTAAACGTGTCTTCATTAATTTTGTCTCTTCTTTTTTATTCCACTTTTCCTCCGCTGTAGATAAAGCATCTCCATTTAAATAACTAGCTCCTACCTATCAGTCCTAATCCTTCAATGAATTATTGTAATTTACAAAACAATATTACAAAGCATAATCCCAATAGTGGAGGAAGCTTCATTTCAAGCTTACTACCCAGTCATTACAATGAAATCACGTGTTGGTTATCTTGTGCTTTGGGGAAAAGAAAAACAAAAGCCTTCAAACAATGGGAACCAGTGTACCTGGGAAGGCTTTAAAAATTGTTTGGGTTCAGCATCTCTGGGAACTAACATATCTTGCCAGAATTTGTGAATAATGTTTCTAACTCTCCGATCTCCCACTGCATCCCATTGGGGATGGTTTACCCTACTAAGCAGCTTAACCTGACTCACTACATGTTCCCCCCCCCGAAAAGGCAGACAAAACGCACAGCTTCCCGAGAGCTTCAGAGGGGCAACCATTACCTCCCAGAACAATAAACATTCACACCCCAGGGTGTGTTCACCTTTGGGGACAACATGCACCAGTACCAGGGAGCCCTGATCCCACTGTGGGATCCTGCTCAGTCGTGCCATCAGCTGCCAGTGAGCAATGTGCAGAGGTGCACCCTACATCTCCTTCTGCCTGCCATGAGCAGGACATTCTCAATGTTATAACCTCCAGAGCTCTTCACCACAAATAGCATTTTTTTCCCCCTGTGATCTCAGGGGTAAATTAAGAGCCTTCAGTAGGATACTCCTATTGATTTCAGCTCCAAAGCCCTTAGGCTTTGCCTGCATGATTTCACTTCTATTTAAAAGGTCTAGGCAATTTAAAGAGCAATCTCAGCTATTTTAAACTACGTTAATTTGTTCACATTAATGTTCAACTTGTAGGCTCAGAACTCAACATCCACAGTCAAAGATGACTCAGACTACTCAACCCTTTCTGGATTTTTTTTCTTCCATTTTTCTGAAAGCAAATCATCTCACTATCTTCTGTCCTACCTTCTAGGCAGTTCTCATTTATCCAATCAGATATCAGCAACTTCCACAGCTGTTGTTCCTCACTGTTTATATTAGGATTTTCCCTCTTGGGTCACTAGCAGTCTGCTGGGGAACTGTGAATGAGGGTACATGCTGGCCTTAAGACAAAACCACCCACATTAAGTAAATTTAAATCAGTGCTTCCTCCAGGAAATAAAGTCTTGTATTACTTACAAACAGATTTGATTACGATTTAGAGAATTGTTAAACCCATTTAGTATATCAAAGGAAAACAGATTTAAACTGATGTGCTCATTGTTTCAACAAATACTGGTTCATAGCTGATGCAAAGATCAACACACTTGATGTTTCCCTCTTAAAACATTAGTGAAAACGGGCCATGGTAAAGATGGCAACTTTAGATCTCATCATTTTCTCAAAATATCCTCTTCAGATTTTACATTTTAAATTGCCTTATCCTAACATATTCTGAAATAAAAAAGTCCATGAAAGCAATACCATGAAAAAGCTCTCATTCATGTGTTTGCCTTTCTCTTCAAGGCTGTAAAACACCTATTAATCTCATTAGACACCTAAAACCCTTTCAAAAAGAGCACAACATCAAAGAGAATGCTATGCACGTGTGTTTACCATGGCGTTCAGTAAACATGCAGAATCATACAGCACCATGCAAACAGCTCAGCAAAGAAGCGGTTAAGATAAATGATATGCTCAAAGCAGTTCCAAAAATCACTCTAGATCATTCTGTTTGTGAGAAGCATTCTTTCTGACAAGCAGGATTGGTATCAGCCTCAGAAGTTGACGTTGATCAGACATAAGTCAAGGAACCTCCAAACTGCAAGGAGCAAGTTATGAGATAAAACACGGAGCGGAATGCTCATATAAATGAAATGGATATCCTTTATTCTCCAGAAGTAATTATCATAACTTTGGTTTCAAAGGGGCTTTGGGGGAAAAATTTGAAGGAAATATGGTTAATTCTCACAGAGTACCATTAAACATATTGTAAAAAAATATATCTATTTTTGGGAAATAATGGTTGAATAAATCCCTGATTAGCCTCTTAATGGGGTGAGTCCAATTTAGTGAGAATGATCACCAGAGGGAGTCACTGACTTTCCCATTAAAGCCAAAGGGAATTACGCATACATCAGGAGTGCAGAATTTGGGGGCGAACCTGAGAAAGACTCCAAACAGACTGGAGTTCTGACAGAAAATACTGTCTTATGGATTTCAGTGAATCTATTTCCCCCTTTGGAGTCCCAAAGGATAACTGTTATATTCCACAGTGAAAGTTAGAAGGCACAGAAGTAAGTCATGCAGTGGGTACAAACTGCCCCTTTCCCCACTTTGTCCTCTTCCCCCCCCCCCCCCCCCCCCCCCCAAAATAATAATAATAATAAAAAAAAGCATTTAATTAGTTTTAAGTAATTTGGAGTGGCACAAAGTAGTACTGCTCCAATTTTTCTCTCATTGGCTAGGTAATATATTGCAGTTTTGGAAAAGCAGTTTCAACCACCCGAAGCAAATCTCCAGGTGCCATACATATGAGACTGTGTCATACCTCTTGGGAATATCAGCACTTCAAACAGGAAGAAAAAAGAGTGAAAAGCAGAAAGGAAGAATTGCTATTATGTCTTTTTTCTTCTCCAATGATAGTTACTAAAAGAGGAAGTGAGAACAGGGATTTGTAAACCAAGTGATAAAATAAACTAAGTAGATGACCCAGTCTACTCAGCCATGAGCAAGTGGGTAATTAATTCTTAATTCTCAGTTTCATGACCTTCAAAGAATAAGAAGTTCACAGCAAGAAGTGGGCTTTTCCTTGCCGAGCTTCAGCTTTGTTCTTGCCACAAAAGCCCAGCAGACTTTCATTTGAAAACAAGCTCATTCACCAGGCAGCTTTCCCCTTAATTCTGTACAATAGCATTATACAGCAGAAAATGAGGTGATCTGAAGAGGCAAGGAAAGAGCCCCACCCTACCAAATGCAATTTCACTTCCCTAGAAATGTCCTCTGAACAAACGGAATTCAATTTGTTTCTGTGTTCCCAGGTAACAGCAGCACCTTGTTTGGCTTGTTTATTTAATTACCTTTTCTTGTTCATGCAATTAGCTCAGAGACTGCAGCCTTTTGTTCATTTTATTCACCATAATACAGTTATTTGCATAGCTGTTGCCATTTCCAGGCTGGATTTTAAAGCTCTATTTTGGGCTGCGCCTGACAAGTGCTGGGAAGACTCAGGCAGGGCTGAAGGCAGCATCCTGCTGCATTCTGCTCTGTGCTGGGATGAGCCACACTGTGAGCTACTTGGGTTGCACAGCTGCTTCTGATGCTAGATCCAAAGCAGGCCCAACTCACACTGCAGTGCACTGCATGCATTGTGTGTGCTCTCAAAAAACAGCTCAGCTGTTTTTGCTGATGAGGTGCCAGATCTCAACTTTACATCATTAGAGCAGTACTGGAGCATCACTCTGGTCAACATATCATACTCATATTACAGTTGGGTGAAGAAATTTAGAGATGGAGGCTATTTTAGACTTTCTTTCATACAGAGCTTGATTTAACAACCAGCTCAATTTAGTGCTGCACATGTGAGCTGTTAAAAAGTTAATTATTTTCTTAAATACTCAGCTATATCTTCAGATCACAAAGTTTAGCAGAATGCCAACCCTTTCCTTTAATAAATGTGATAATCACCAAAATCATCCGTCCTGAATTTTGGCCAGTGAAATTTGGCCAGCTTATTTTTACGTGTATTGCTCAGAAATAGAAGAATCCACACTTCCCTGCAGAAGCCAGAGGCAGAGGCAGTGTCAGTGGGAGTCTGCATGTTCTGGTGTGCAGCAGGCACCTTCATCTCAGCCGAGAGGCACCTAAACACCCACAAAACTCTTCCTCTCAGGAGAAACAGCACAGCAACTTACATGATTTGAAATAGAACTGGAACATGCAGCTTGGAAAAACTGTCAATCTTCACGGTTAACAAATCAGCTTTAATATATGGATGACCAATTGCTATGGTTAGAATCATCTCTGTAACCAAGGGTAGCAAACAGCATCCTTTTAATGACATGGTTATAATCCTACCTGTGCCATCTGTCTCTCCAGCTTCGACCGGGGAATGTCATCAAAATAGTTTTCATTTCTTCTTCTCCTTGCATCGCCCTGCATGATAATGTGGGGAATGTCCAGGGAGCCACCAGTAGTGAAAGTGCTTTGGCTGAGTGATGGAGACAACTGAGGAGGAGTGTGGTTACCACTGGGTTCCTGGATAGAGAGGACAAAAATATAGCATATTTTCCAAACTACACATTTTAAAATGTATTTCAGTTATTCAGGCTAAAAAAAGATTAATGAAGAATTCCTGAAGTAGAGATCATTGTGAATGAATATTATAGAGATGACTGTGAGCTCACAACAGCACAGAGGAAGCAGTCACTTCTTTCTTCTCAAAACCCCTCTTCCTCCATTGTATGTGAGAAGAATAAGGCAGTTCTAGGAGGTGGCTCTCTTCTTCCTGTGCATGTGGCTAGGGAGCTGACGGACAGCACTCAGAAACTTGGCTTTTTCCCCAAAAACGTGCTACCTAAGGTGCAGGGCATGCACAGAGAAAAGAATATTTAATTGCCACTACGAGCAAGTGGCAAATCCATTCTCTAAAACATCCTTGTGCAATACAACAGTTCATTTCTTATTATCTGCTACAGAGATAAAACAGTGAGTTACTCCTTGCCAAGGTCCAAACAAAATTGTGATTTAGCACTAGCTGTTTGTAAGATGAAATACATTTACACCACTTCTGAGCAGCCGCTCTGAGCAGGAAAAATGACCTGAACTCTAGTAACATCCCTTACTGGAAAAAAAAAAAAAAAAAAAAAAAAAAGGATGAGTATTTACAAAATATAGACACTTTGCCATTTTTATAGGTCTCGTGGAATGTACATTAACTTGAACTGCTGGATATCGGAAGCAAGCCAAATAGCAATTCCTAGAATGCCTGAAAGCCATTTTTTCTTTCTGTGCTGAACTGTGACCTTGTGTTGGTAAGTGTGCAAATACCACAGCAAATAGATACATGATTTCCATCTAACAAACAGCCAAACACATCCTCCTGACCACATCCTTTTCTACCACCACATTGGTGACAAACAGCTGGGTATGTATCTGTGGAAACACCTGTTCTCATGCACATCACACCGACTGTTCAAACACAATTTACAAACATCAGTGTCCAAGCCTTTGGTGACTGCAACCAGCAGAAGCAGTACTAGAGCTTGTTGCCCAGTCAGCCCACATGGCTGCCACTCAGAGGGGACAACAAAACATGGCCATAACACCAGTCCTCCCATGATGCTCAATCTCTAGCAGAAGATGCTCCTCTGTCAGTAAGCTCTCTGGAGCAGAAAACATACCCATGAACATGTTTGCACAGTGTCTGAATTATCCATTGCTGTAAAAATGTATTATATTTCAGAAAAATAAGAAGGGACCTGAAGAAATTAAACAATGAGAAGCAGCAGAGACCTGCTCCACTGTGCATGGAAGGTAAAAAAAAAGAAAAAAAAAACAAAACAAAAAAAAACAACCACAACAACCCTGCCTTTTTATTTAAAGAAAGAATTAACGTGGTATTTCACGCATGATTACATTGAACCAAACCTAATTCTGAAAGGCATTAAGGTACTTTACTCCATGCTGTTAAGAAACAAGAAACAGCCAAAGAAAGCAGAGTTGTAATCTCTTCCAAATGGAAAGGAAAGTTGCAAACCTCCTTAAGTGCTCAAATGATAATAATATCTGATGTTAATGTATGAATTGTAGCGGTCTATGTGGCATTGTTCCTTGCAATTACAATAACAGATTAGTATTTTCCTCGCTGGCTGACTAAAATCAGGGATATGTAGTTGTTTGGCAACTTTTAATTTATTGAGAACTTTATTTTTTTTTTTTAGTTCTCTAGCGTGCCTATGATCCCAGACAAGTACTTGACATTTCCCATGGCAAAGAAAGGAATGTTTTCCTCTCAGGAATAGTCTTTTTCCCTCCTTCATGCAAATCCACCTACATTTGGCCCAGTTAAAAGCTTCTGAAAAGCTGCAGCCCGCACACTCTCAGAAGGTTTGGTGAAGCGCCATCCCCAAAGCCTGTTCCCAGATCTTCCACAGGCCTGTCACTGACACGACCCTCGCTATCCTTTGCCAAAGGGGCAAGAGGACAGGGGCACCAAATCACTCCTTTCTAATGGCTGACACTTGCTCTTCCAGCCAGGCATAAAATCTTTCTTACCCTGATCGTCATTCACCCACGCCAGCACCAATCGATTGACATGGTCACTGGTGGATCTAAGTGACAGGTGACTGCAATGGATATCAAGATTCCAGCTCTTACCAAGACTTTCATATTTTATCAAATTGCATATATAAAGGAAATTCACTCAAAATCAATACTGGAAGATTGCTAGGGAGCCAACAGACGCAAGAATTACAAAGGCATGAAATAAAGGAGTAATGGTGCCTCTGCATTATGGTACAGGATGTAACTGAATGATTCCATGCTATTTTCCCAGCACAGATGGATCCTTGGCTGTGCAGCATGTTGTCATATACTCAGCACTGTGTTATCATTAGTTATTGTGCAGTCAGTACTTTATTCTCACCTCATTTCATGGCCCCAAACCTCTTCTTTAAATTCTATTCAGATCCTGCTCTGAAGATAGAATGGCTTATATTGTCATCTTCATGGTGCTTGTGTGTGCTTTACAAACTTCAATCAATTTATTTTCACCACATCTTGTGATTTCTGGCATTTTATAATCACCACTTTAGCATGAGGGAGCTGAGACACACAGACAAAGGCTAATAAATATCAGCCACTTTGGATACCCAATTACAGTATCTGTTGCCTGATTTTCCAACTGCTTGTATTCAAAACTCCGCTTCCATTGATCTAATTTGCAGTACTGTGTGCTCTGTACTCATATAAATCAGACTCCAGACTACAGCCAAATATACAGAATGTCTGTAACATACAATTAGTGGCTGTTTATGAGGCAATTATCTAAATAACTTGCCAAGAATGATCCCAGGGCTTTGTGGCAAAAGCAGGTGTGAATTTGTATTCTCATAGCTACAGTTATTCCTTTAATCATCCTTCCTTCGTTCTTCTACCTCGCTTCATACCCACTTTCTCATTTCCTTCAGAAATTTGCAGATTGGTCAGGGATGGCTGGGCAGTGTGCTGTAACATATTCGGCACAGTGCTATTGACAGTGACGGTGTATTCTTTACCACGTTTTCACCCTGCTGTGAATGCAGGGATGCCTGATAATACATTCCACTACTGAAATCTGCTTTGTCCCCACCTCTCAGTCCCACAGACTGGAACCACGCAGTCCAGGGTTGGAAATGATCTTTAAGAGATCCTTCCCTCGGCCATCTAGGCATGCCTGAAGCCTGACAGGCGTTTGTCTAACCAGTAAAAATGGGAATTCTCTCCAGTGGATTCATTTTTGTGTTAAATTACAATTACTATTGTAATGCTTCTTCAGGTTTTCAGTCTCAACTGTCATCCCTTTAATTTAACTTCCAGCCTCCAAGACCAACAAGGTGAGGATAGGGTTCCACGAATAACAGGTAAAGTGGTCACATACATAAAGACTGCATTGTAATACACCAAGGCTGCATAGGTAACCCAAGATGCAGCATTTTCTAACTGTTGAGCATAAGACTGAAATAAAAATAACATGTCCTTATCATTGTGGGAATAATACGTTTCATAGAAATTTGTCTACTTGTTCCTTTTCTCAATATTTAACATCTCTTTATTTGAAATATCTTCAACACTAATACAAAGAGTCAAAAAAGATAAAGTATAAGCAGTGCTTATGTTGACCTTGGGACCTTACAGATACAGTCTTTAAACAAGGAACAATCTTTTCTATTAGATATAAATCAATCTTCTAGTAGCAGCAGATATTTTATTTAAACCAAGTTTCAAGCTAAAATTATTGCAAGCTACAGACTGAATATTATGTCCTTGGTGTCCTTGGGTGAAATGGTATAGTTGAAGAGGGTGGGAGACTCATTCAAACTCATGTCCTTTCCTTTAGGATTCTCTGTGAAGACTCCAATACCACAAAATGATGAATGACATTTAGCATTTGCTCGCATCAGTAGCTCTGGCTGTTGGATGATTTTTTTTTATCATTTTAACTACAGATGGAAGACATCCAGCTTTATCTTCACTATTAATTGAGAATACACAATTCTGACCAGTAACATAGGCTGTGAAAACATTCCTACACACTGAAGAGAAACGAATTCCCCAATCCTAAGAACTAAAAGCACTGAGCAAAAACGTGTGACTTTCAAATGCCAGCCCATGATTCCTCTTTCCTTGAAGTGTTTTAACACCTGCCATGCACCAGGAAATTATTCACATAATATATCCAATACAAAATACAAGAGAAATATCTGCCCATTTGTGTAATGTGTCTTAGAGCAGGACACCATGGGTTTTGACACTTTTTTTTTTGAGATGGCATTAGGAATAGGTTGAATTTACGGATTTAAGATGTCTATATGTGGCATTTGAGAATAAGCAGGGTGAAAACAGACTGGTCACAGAAATCAGAGTGTATGTGAAAATAAGCCCTCATTCTGTCTTTCTCTATTTCTTTATACACCAGAAAATTTGTCTTGGGAGCAGAGGCCACCCTCTGACATTTCGACATTTAGACCCAAATGAGATTCCAGTCAGAAATGCAGCCCCATGAAAACAATCAAATCCAATCAAATGCAAAAGATGTGACCTAAAATATCTACACAAAAAATGTGTAGATGAATACGAACTTCCTTGGAGAGAACACAGTAGGAATGGATCAGACCTCAGCTCAGCAAGGGTATGAGGCAGAAAGAAAGCAAAGTTGCTGGACCAAAGAAACCGAGAAAATTTGGTGTAACAGTAGGAGATTAAAATAGGGCAAGTGTGAAAAACACCCAGGGACACTGCAACAAGACTTCTGAAGGAGGGAATACAAATGAAAAACAAAAATGCAAAGAAACTTCTGATACACAGTAAAACCTTGAGGGCATTTGTATCTCAACAATTCTAAGAGGCTCTCTTTAAAGAAAGGACATCTGAAAAGTAAGTCAAGCATTCTCAAAATGTGGAAGGAGAACCGTAACTCTGTCTGCAGTACAGATCACTTGGGCTGAGATTCCTATGGGCAGATGTAGATGTGCAGCTTGCAGACACCTGCTCCTGAGTTGGCTTTTTGAGCTGAAAGGATAAGCTGGCAATTCTAAGGCACTGCCTCATCTTAAGGCAGATATCTGAACCAGGTCAGATGAATCATGCAGAGAAAATACCAAGTTCTCTGCAGTGGCTATAAGGCCAGGTGTGGCTGAGCAGGTCAGCTGAATACATCTACATTGCAAATTGCTGAAGAGAGAGAAGCTGAAACTCCACTCAAAGTGGCCACGGATTTCATTTGAATATAGGAAATGTTCTCTGACTTTTCAAGAAATGCAGACAAATGCTCGTGGAGACTCACCCTGAGGGTTATCGAACGAGGTGGCTTCTGAGGAGGATCTTCGTGCAGCCGGTCTCCCAAGGATGCCAGAACACGTTTCCGATGACCAATCAAGCTAATTTTTAAGACCTGGAAAAGTGACAAAATATCTCATTAGAAAGAACACATTACAATCATTAAATAAAGAAGAACCATTCAGAGTGAAGACATTTTCTCTCTAATCACTTTAACAATTAGTTCATGATACAGGTTGAGTAAAGCTTTGTAAGGCAGACAGAAAACACAGAAAACAAAGGAAGATACCAAAGTAGGTATGAATGTGTAAAATGAAAAATAATCTCAGATGAGTAAGGAGGAAAGAAGAATGACACAGAAAGAGAAGGCAGCTGCACAGGACCAAAAAAAAAAACAACCAACAAGGCAAGAGGAGATTGGAAACAGAGATGGAGTCAAGAAGTGAATTGTAAGAATTACAGGAATTCACATGTATGGGAAGGTTGCCAGTATTAGAGACTAGAAAGGGAGGAATAACCAGCAGATACTTAGAGACAGTAACAAGGGGCAAAAGGAACTGCATATACCATATAACATTAGTTTTAGGCCTATTAATCATTCTTTTTATGGGTAGTCTCTGAATGACATGCACAGTTTGCATTCTCTCTTAGAATCATCCTCATGTAAGAAAAACAGGACAGATATGTTCCCTCAAAACTTGTCCTGGTATTCCACTACTTCTATCAGATGCAATGAAAAATATCTGTTGCACACAAACATGACCATCTGTAGACAGGTTCAAATTCCTTCTGCTCATCCAAACTCCAAGAACACCACCGAAAAAGCATTTCAAATTCATTTGCCATTATTGCAAACCTATACCCCTTGCTGTCCCTAGCGTGTACAAAACCACCACTGTTTGTAGGAAAAGAGAAAGAGAAGAAGCAGAAAGTTGGAATCTTAAGTATTATTGGAAAAAAAAAAAAACAACAAAAAAACAGGAAAGAAACATATTTTGATGACATTCTTTAATGGTTGCAATTGCTTCAAAGTGTAAAGCAGCCTTGACTGTAAAAGCAAGCCTCTGCTCTCCAACAGCAGATCCTCACATAACTCTTCCAGACTGCATATGGTTTCATACACCAGAGCTGCTTCCATTCATTCCCAGAAGACAGTGCTTCCCACTATTTTTAGGACCACCGTGTGTTAACAGCCTTCAGTGGAGAGGAATTTCTCACTCAACCTAGAAAACACGACAGTCCCCAGAAAACCCCGAAAACACTACTTTGTATGTGAACAATTGTCACAGTTCAAGCAGTACCACTAAGAATACTGCTCATGAAAAAAAAAAAAACTAAACAAACAACAAAAAAGAAAGTCCAGCAGCTCTGCAAAGGCATCTCCTGGATCCATAATCTCATACAGTACAGCAACGCACAGTTCTTATTCTCAGGGTGACCTCCTATCCACAGGAGAGTGAAACCATTCACACATCCACTCCTATACTGTGCTGTTATCACTAAATATCAAGAATATCCTGTCTACCTGAACCGATAAACTGATGGGCTATGACATGGGAGGCAGCTGATGAGCATGGTTGAGACCTTGCAGCTCAGCAGCAGGCCCAAGCTGCGGACTCCCACCAGCCTCTTTCGCTCCCTCGTGTTGGCCTACATCCGTGGAAGCTCTCATAAGGCTGAGATAGGAGAGCACACACTGAAATGCCAGAGGCACACAGGAGACTTAGTTATGTATTCAGTTTACACTGAATGTTAAACAGAAGGGTGCACAGTTTATCTCGGTATTTAACTATATGAAACACGTGAATGAACTACAGCTGCTTTAAGCTGTACTCAGGTAATGCACTTCACTGAACTCCTTTCTTTCATAATGCTTTCCCCATCATCAAGAGAATCTATCCAGAGATTTTTAAGTCAATCTACAATTCTTGGGTCATTCTGAGGTCCTCAGCGCTTTTGAATGCCTTATTAGCTATATCAAACGAGGTAAAGGAATCCACACAAAGAAGTTCTCCACTATTTCATACAGCTGCTGAACAGGAGACTAGAGGACACCAATCTTGGGGGCCTTTCACATAACAGATAGGAGCGTTCACATGGTTGCATTATTTCAAAAAGAGTGCTCAATTTCAAAACAACATGGATCATTAAATTCCACAAACACGGCAAGTTTATTTGACTTCTTTTTTTTTTCCCCACTAAAATGATGGTTGCCCCAAATATGAAGTGGTAGGAATTTAAAGATGAAAGCTACACAAACGTTATCACCCTCAGCCAGCAGATCTATTTACTTAGTTGGACTACATGCTATTATCTGAAGGCACTCATTTTCTTCTAGAAATGAACTCTTCCTATTTCTCAACTTACCAATATAAAATATTGTTTTCTGAGGCACTTCTATATTTGAGTCATGAGACTTAACAAACACCCTGAAACTCTGAAAACTTGTTCTGTGATGGATTATCCTTGACAGGATTTATATCAAAAAGAAGTCAAATATCACAAATATAGGCCAACGGTGTACAATGGCAAAGTTGCCTCAAGCAACCTTAGGAATGTCTTAATGTTTTTTTATCAGAACACCATTAGAAGTCTAGCACGCACTTAGCCCACAAGTTACTTGCCTATGGATATCTCCTATGCAGCATGCAACAGTGAAACCAATACAGTGCACTTAAGTGCTGTGCAACAAGGCATTCTGTCAAATGGACTGTAGCCTACTTCATACGTGACAAACGTGTGGTTGCAGAAATCAGCTAGAAGATGTCATCAAACTGTGTGTGCAACTTCAGGCTCCGCACAGCCTGTGCTTCATTACTGCGACAAAAAAAAAAGCATGTAGATGACATGCCTGCTTCCACACATACTGCATGACATCTGAGACGAAAATAATGCAACTCTATCTCAGGCATTTGTTTATACTTGATGCCATAATGCAGTTAAAAGGAGAATAGTGCAAATCATTTGTCCAAAGCAATTACAGATGCACACAAATGTAATCCAATTTTTATTCCCATATTCTCCAATGATTAGTATACAAAACGAAATTCCACTAGGAAAATGTAAGAAATCCACAAATGTAACCAATGCAACACTTCACATTTAGATGTCTGACTTAGCTGACAGATGTTTTAAAAAACAAACACATGTAGCCCAGTAACTCCCTGGTGGCTGCATATGTGCAGATGCTGGAATTAACAAGTTACAGCATCTAAAACTGAGCACTATTTTTGCAACAATCTTCAGTTTTATATTTTCTTCTCATGGAACAGTAGGAACAAATACTGCAACTTTATAATTATTCTACTTTTTTTTTTTTTTTCTTTTTAATTGACATTATAAGAACTGCTGAAATGCAAGATATCAATCCCCTTTCTTTAAGAATAACATGAAAAGCTTCTACATGGAGCAGAATGGATGACATCAGTGAATTAGGATGGCAGTAGTGAAATTGGTATGGACTAAACGGGCAATAGCAGTCAAACACTAGGAGGCAGCTATACACTGGAAAAGTAGAGAGTGATCAGATCAATACTGCTAATTCTCAAATAGCAGCATCAGACACTTTACAATTTAAGCTTCATCTAGTAAGATTACAACCCTAACATTTAGGGCTAAAAAGAAAAAAGGGACAAACCAAGGTATGGTCTTCAGCAAGTAGACAGTCCAAAATGTTGGTTAAATTGAATTTTATTAAGCTGTTGTTCTGCTGATCATACTGAAATAAGCTCCAAACCATTCTGGAATTGCAGGCTAAGAATGTGTTCACTATTACTTTTCTGCCACAACGTCATGCCACATCCTGACACATGGCAGTACCCAGAATACCCTTGAAGCTGGCCTCAACCAGCCAACACAGCTCACCTATCACCATATTTGGTGTAACTGAAAGCTCAAAAATGGATTAAATGCATTTACTATATCAAACTCAGTATATGGATGACACTTTGTGCAAAATTTGACAAGTTCTACTAACACAACTGATGTCTCTGACAACAGTTCATCACCGCTACCCCAAAAATACCCTCCCAAAAAACCCAACCAAACAAAAAGCCCAATACACAGTGATCAAAATACCATGGTGTAATAATGGCCTAATTTGAAAGATAAATTTGTCTGCGTCCTTAAACTTTCATAAAAAATGACCATTGCCACTACATTACAGAGCTGATACATGACTCTATGCCCCGCTACTCCTGCTGATCTCCAGCTGCTGTGGGTTGCTGGGCACACAGGAGACCAAGTACCATGTACTGAGTGGGCTCGTTGATCTTCTGCTCCATGAAGCCCTGTGGGCCCAAAGTGACTGAACGTTGAGGAAAGAAGTAAGCTTTGCATCCCTCCCACCCCCTTCCTTCCTCATAGGAACACGCAATGTGTTGGCAGAAAGTAAAAGCTACACCAGACAGCTGTGATATTGAATGGCAGTGGTTTATCAGCAACAGACACAGCCAAGTGCAGTCTAAACAGTATTCAGCTTTTGTTGTATTTTTCATGTAGTTGATATTGGATATTTCTCATGCTGATTCTCATCCTGTAACTTCCAATATTTGCAGCCACAAAACCTTTCCCTGTTATTAGTATTACAAACCCTCATTCATTTGTGCTTAAACAGTGTAGGGATTCTTCTGTGGCACCCCAAACATTCAGCAAAACACAAGTACAGGGCACGATGGAAGCTCCTGGGCACCTCAAGGGAGGAGCTGAAGCTCTGCACACACCTCTTGTTTGCAACCACAATGCAAGCAATTGTGTTTTATGTATATGATGAGACTTGCAAGAGACTTCTGATTTCATACCATAATGATATAAAATATGCCTCATTATCTCCCTGAATTAATCACCCAACTGGAAGCAGATGTCAGTTGTCTTGGTGATAGCATTTCATAGAGACAGATGGTTGCCTAATAAGTTCTGTTTCTATATGTTGATCATGAAGAACTGATGTTGCTTTGTTTTTTTCCCCTAAAATATATAATTGAGCTGCAAATTTGCAGCTTAATGATTCTAAGAAGCCAAAGGTCAAGAGTCTTCTCAAGAAAAAACGTTATTTTAAATCACAGGTTCTTATTCCCATCGGAGCTTCTGTCTGTCGCTTGCTGCCAGATTAGCTGTGCTACATCAGAGTTCAGTCACTGCCATCCCACTACAGATTTAGATGCATGAGAATTTACCATTTTTTTGCAGAACTGTTCAGGATAGTCTTCAGTGCTGTGGAGGTCACTGGAATTTTTGCCCTGATTTCACAGGACAAGGCATTTCTGTCATCAAACGGTTTTTAGAACACTCATTAGTTTAAGAATCTGCTGTCTGAGTACATCAGGTGCTGGTACTTTTGGCTCCATCAGATTTGAAATAAGTAATTTTTTAAAAATCATGATTTTGTGCTTGTAATCAGTAACTCTTAATACTCCAGCGGAAATACATTAATTTAATTTTTAAATAATAAAATTCAGGAAAACACAATGAAACTAGACTGGCAAATAAAGAGATTGGGTCTTTTCACCTCTTGAGGTTGTGTCTCAGAATGATTGTTTTAAAGCATATATATATTTTTTTTAATTACAAAGAAGTTAAATTCATGGCCTCCAAAAATGTCAGAATCAAATGGTTTGGAAGCCTCAGATTTAAGAACAAATACTACACACATGCGTTTTTTTTTTTTTTAATATACATAAGGCTCAGAAATCTACTGTACATATAAAGTCTACTATACATACAAAGACATAAACTGTTACAATAACAATCACATATTCTAAGAGACAAGACTGAAAATACTCTTTATCCTAAGGAGTCCTGTACAGAAAGTGAACTGCAATCCTGCTATTTTCCCAGGCAGTAAGTGGAAAAATTACTGGACAGTTTGAAAGGTGGAATAAATTCCCAAAGGGAGTCCTACAGGACAGACTTCTTAGGCTGCTCCCTCCAGTAGTGATTTGCATTTCCACCTCTGTGCTAATGACCGCTCTAGTCACTGGTTCAGATCAGATCTGGAAAATGTGTGGTCACAGAAACCAGGAGCGTTATTCCCAGGGTCCTCAGTGTTAATCAAACATCACGAGGAGAGAGCAATTGCAACACCAATATATTATCCTATTACATTTGGCAGGATTACTTACGGAGTGGATAAATTATAACTAAAGTTACTGGTACTACAACGCATTTCATAATGAGCTAATCATTTATTTATCTGCTTTTAATATGCAATTATCAGCCAAGCACATTAATCTGTATACAAGGCTGAAATATAGTTTGCATAAGGAGAAGTTGGAGATAAAATACAAATCTCCATGGAAAATTTATCAATTGCAAAATTGATCTTTTTTCTATCGTGGTTCATTTTCATCATGGACTTAATTCTAAGCAAAAGGAAAAAATACATATGAAGAAAAATCAAGCCCTTATAAAGAATGGGATATTTATCTGCTAAATAAAAAGTTGCTTGTTTTTATGCACTTAAGCTCTCTAATCATTCATAGCAATGAACACTGCTTTCATGATATAAGAGTAAAAAGCCACTTGCTGCTTTAAATAAAATCACAGATTATACGTGTTCACATTTATAACAAATGCTGTCATTAAAGGGTAAGCAATATCAGAACAGCATCAGTTAGATATACAGACTGCAAAACATTAGAATTGAAAAGATTTTATTTCTATATCACACGATTATACACACTGATAAAAATAGCAATAAAAATAATGAAAAATACCTAAGTAGGTGTTAGGTATAGGTTTAGTTGGTTTCCTACTAGCAATACTAGAACTTAACACAGGCCCAATCTATGCTCAGTTTTATTTTTGATTTTATTGTTTTTAAATCCTCAACATCTTGCAGATACACAGCAGCCGTAAAAAGAAGAGCCAAACATTGGACAGGAGAAGCCGGACCAAGCATCAGAACAATTACTAAGAGATAGGCTATTCTGAATGTACTCACAATCCTAGCATAAGTTATCAGTTGTATGCTCAAAAACATGATTATTATTTTATGAAGGTGTTTTCAATTTAGTAATTTTTTTTTTCCCAAACAGTTAAACACTTACATTAAAAACATGGTTTCCATAAGTGAATAGCCAATCAAGGCTGATTTTTGCTACTGAGTGATTTGACAGACCACCACTACGCAGCCTAAAATTGCTTTTTCCCTAGAGTATTAAATATGTAACATAAAAAAAGACTTTGTAACCTCGTATGCAAGAGCCATCACTGGCAATGTCAATACTATGATGGCCAGGACACAACCCACCCAAATACACAGCCAGGGTACAGGCGATGTTGTCCTGTAAGTCTCAGGAAAACTACATAGGGACACTATCTGAAAAAACAGATCTGCAGAAGATGGATGAGAGGGAGTAGGAGCGGGGTGAGCTCTCAAGATCACACCCTAGGGATCCCATCTGGTCGTACCAGAGCTAGGACATAGGCTGGGAGCAGCCCTTTATACAACCAGTTTCTTACCTGGTTCCTCACCTCACACAGAGCAGCTCACATGTCAAAGGAGGATGGGGGAAAGGGAACAGAGTGGAAATGCTGCACTTAAAGAAGTGTATGTCACACCTGAGACAGTGGAATCACACTTCCACTCACACTGGACCACCTGCAGGAAGAGAGCAGCTAGCACCACAGAAAGGACCCTGCAGCCATGTTTCAACAGTAACCGTGGTCACCGAACCTATTCTTTTCAGCATTCAGCAGTTACCACATTTAGTCTTCCAGACTGTCTGTCAGAGGAGTCTGTCATTTTCCCCCCTGAGGACTGGATCAAACCAGTCAGACAAGGTAGCCATTTCATGAAAAATATTTTTCTGCTCATAACTGTTTCTGTCTTATCAGTGTTCAGTTCAGATCTACTCTTCTGCGGGGTGGCTGTTTAGCCTCAGCTGTACAGTCTTCTCTGACAGCATTTGGTATGCTAGGTGAAATAAAACACATTTTGCCATGTGCTAGGATAGGCACTGTAGGCACAATCCTGAATATGGTGTGTTATGCTATGCAGAGATGTCTCCTCCATCAAGATCTTCATTATTTCATTGCTTCCCAAGAAATACGCAGCTAGAGATAAGATGTGATGTAAAGTGGGCCACAGTTACTGCTCTACCTGTTCTGCAGGAACAGATACCTGACCATCTCACAGAATCACAGAATGGTTTAAGTTGAGAAGAACTTCAAGGATTGTCAGGTCCCAAACCCCTTGCCATAGGCCGGGTTGCCAACTGCTAGATCAAGTACTAGATCAGACTGCCCTGAGCCTCACGCAACCTGGCCTTGAATACCTCCAGGGACAGGGCATCCACAACCTCTCTGAGCAACCTGTTCCATCACCTCACCACTCTCTCAGGAAAAAAAACTTCCCCCTGACATCCCATCTAAATATCCCTTTAGTTTGAAACCATTCCCCCTTGTCCTATCACTATTGACCATTGTAAAAACTTGATTTCACCTCTGTTCAGGACAATCCATAAAAGTACAAACTTTGAAAGATTAGTATACATTAGGGCATGACATACAGACTTCCTATAACAATAACAAAAAACCCATCATCAAACTGTTTTTCAAGTTGTTTTATACCACCTTGCTTTGCAAACTTTGCATAAATTCATTAGAACAATTATTACAAATTCTGAAAGACAACTTCGGCTTTAAATAAACTGTAGCAGCATCCTTCTTAGGCCTCACTCCATCCCTTGAATTTCATCAGTCTCATCCTTCAGTGCCAACTGAATGAAGCAACAAACGTAAAACCACCAGCTCAACTCAACTACAGCTGTAATAATCTATTCCATCAGATAGTCAAAGCAATTAGCATAATTAAAATAAGAGCAATTTTGTCTCACCCAAGTTTGGTTTGGATTGCAATATTGCCTGTCAAAGTCTGAACTCCAAATCTTATCCATTTCCCAGCTAAATTACATGGCTTTATAAAAAAAGCTATTAGTTCTCCCTTAGATCTTACTTCATTTATATTCTTTATGCTATCATAAATGTAGCAACACTATTACTACCTTAAAAAAAGCAATGGCCACCATAGTAGAACAGAATCCTACATCACAGGCAGAGCTGGCACCATGCTGTACTTTGACTCTTAATCTGTGAGGAGGAAGCACCGTGGGTGGGAGAGAACAGGCTCTATGAGCTCAGCGGGATGGCTGGATTAGCTCCACCAGGGGCAGCAAGGGGACAGTGCAAGCATTTCTCAAAATAACTTATCCTTTCATGCCTTGAGGTAAGAGCAGGAAGGCACACCATCAGAAAGTGGGGTTACAAAAGGATACAAATAAAGTGGCAAAAATATTCGTCCATCAATAACTCAGGTATATTCTTCTTCCTTTGTGACTCTTGGCGATACAAGAAAATCCAGCATAAAAGATTATTGTCTGCAAGAGTTGAGTTAAATTAAAACAGCAAAGCCGTTCAGATCATGCACAACTTCTTATGTGAATTCCTTCATTAAACATTCAACATTAGTCTGGCTTAAGGAAGAAACATTTTTGTGCATAGCTAAATCAGAACAAAGCAAGTGGGTAAACTGTACTGAAGAACTTTCTGAAAGGAGCCGTTCTTCACTACAGTTGAAAAAAACGAAGCTTAACTTAAACAACAAAAAGCAGCAGAGATTTGGTCATCTTGAACTTGTTTTTCTTGAAGTTTCTTCTTAAGTTAAAAAGAATGTATGTGTGTATCTTTTAGAATTCCATGAGTTCTGGCAGCTACATTATTAATGAAGCACTCTGGCAAAACCCACAAGTGAGTGGATTGCCATGGGAGCCTTTCTCACTCTAAATTCCATTTGAATTTTCTCAGTGAGAAGGGCTGTGTCAGACTGCTACAGCTGGGTTGTGTAGCATGTTTACTTCACCTCTGCTCTTTTGTTGTTTTCTTTTTCCATCCTTATCAAAAGTTCCTGAAAAGAGAAAGTTCTCTTCACAGGCAGTGCCAAAAGCATGATAAGCCCCATCTTCATGGCTCAGGCTTTGCCTTTCTTGTTCTTTGCTTTAGGCCCACCCAACTCATGCATTCAAAAGAAGAAAAGGTGGGGCCAAGGAGTTAATTCTCCACTTCTCCCACCGGTAGTGTAAAACCAGCTGTCCTGATTTTGCAGAGAGCATTATAAAAACAGATTCTTGGATCTGCAGCAAACCAAAACAACTTGGTGGTCCTGTACACAAAGCTAACTGCACAACAGCCACCCTGTGCTACAGAAAGTCATGATTCCCAAACCACTCCTAATGTTGGCAAGAGTATCCCCAACATTATACCTTTTCTTAATTCTAAATATTGCAATATAGCAAATAATATCTTGGATTGGATGATTAACTGTTCTGATTTCTGAATTATGTTTTCATTAATATTTAACCTAAGTTGTCTCTTCTCTAGCTCTTGTTCTGTCCTCACTGATTTATGAAAATAATTTATCACATGCTGGCAGGAAGTTACATATGCCCTCACTCCTGGTCAAGTTTTCCAGTTGAGACACAGCCATGATTGCTGAAGAACACAAGTAGAAAGAAGACAACAATCCTATTCCCCTCATCTAAAAAGCAGTATAAATGCATACACTGTTTTTTGTTTTTTTTTTTTTTCCTTTAAAAATATATTACTCTTATATTACTTAAGACGCAAGAGAGAAAAGAACCATTTTCCATTTTTTGGCATGTCATTTATCATGATACACATACAATTTCACAAAACTTTTTTACAAAGAATATCACTCTTCCCTAAATCTCTTCTGACTGGACATTATTCCCAAACAGAAAGGGAACCATGCAAAGGAGCAAGGTTTTATACATGCTCCTCTGGTTAATATACACAACACCCATATATCACTGTCTTTTTTTCTGTGTTATGTAGCTGACTGATGTTCAGTTGAATACCCAGCAGCTGTACTCCTGTCCAAATTATTCCCCCAGTAGTGCTGCTCAGTAATATACTCAGAGCTCGTTATATTCTTTCATGTGATCTGCATTTCCAAAATAAATCACACTCACATTTCTTCAATTAATTATTATATAACTAATACAACTCATTTATGCATTATAAAGATCATAGTCTATTTTAATACTATTTTACAAATGCTACTACAGCATTAAATAACCACCCTTCAGATCAGAAATAATACCATGAAAATCCACATTTGTTTGGGACAAATTTGCAGAACTTTCATTTTGCTAGAGTATGAAATTTTAAATGTGAGAGAAGATACATTAGCTTATATGTACATTTATTTATATGTATCAATTTATAGCATTATGTACAGCAATCCATAGTACTATGGGGAAGATAAATGTTTCTACATCATCTTGTCACAAATGCGCACACTAGCACAGATCACATTAACTCACTGTAATGTAAGAAAGTCTGTCATGAACATTTTATGCTAAATCACCACATGAACTATGATTAATGATGAATCACAAGAGTAGATCTGTATGAATAACAAGCCAAGGAGGATACAAATCTTATTATGAACAATTAGATGACAACATAACTTAAGTACTTGCTGTGTTCTAGTCTGTATCCACTTGGAATATATATTTTACAATTTTTATCATAAGTTATTTATTTTATCATAGAATCATGGTGATTGGAAGGGACCTCTGGGGATCACCAAGTTCAACCACTGCTAAAGCAGGTTCCCTGGAATAGGTCACACAGGTAGGCATTAGGTGGGTCTTCAACCTCTCCAGAGGAGGCAGCTTTACAACCTTTCCAGGCAGCCTGTTCCAGTGCTCAGTCATGCCCACAGTAAAGCAGTTCTTTCTCATGTTTGCATGGAACTTCCTGTGTCGCAGTGCCCATCACCTCTTGTCCTGTTGCCAGGCACCACTGAAAAGAGCCTGGCCTCCTCCACTTGACTTCTGTCTGTTAGATATTTGTGAGCATTGATAAGATCTCCTCTCAGCATTCTCTTCTCCAGGCTAAAGAGGTACAGGAGATGCTCCAGGCTCCTTCTCTTCAAAGAATCATAGAATCATCAAGGTTGTAAAAGACCTCTAACATCATCCACTCCAACCATCCACCCATCACCAACATTTCCTACTAAACCATGTCACTCAGTACAATACCTAATGTTTCTTAG
This sequence comes from Perdix hodgsoniae, assembly GCA_035772895.1. Taxonomy (NCBI): domain Eukaryota; kingdom Metazoa; phylum Chordata; class Aves; order Galliformes; family Phasianidae; genus Perdix; species Perdix hodgsoniae. The sequence continues at coordinate 1,119,710 of JAPSGF010000092.1, forward strand.
ACACCTCCAGGGACAGTGACTCCACTGCCTCCCTGGGCAGCCTGTTTCAATGCATGACCACTCTCTTGGAGAAGAAGTATTTTCTATTGTCCAACCTGGTGCAACTTGAGGCCATTCCCTTCCTGTCAAGAAGAGGCTGACCCCCACCTCACCACAATCTCCTTCAGGTAGTCGTAGAGAGCAATAAGGTCATCCTCATCCTGAGCATCCTCTTCTCCATTTTTGTGGCCCTCTGATGGATTCTAGAAAATGCCTTTTAAACTGAAGCTTTTGAACTGAGGAGCTCAGAACTGGACACAGCCCACAACCAGATGTATTTTTAAGTAAAATGTATTTCAGAGATGTTCTACAGAATCCGGTGTGTTTCAAATGAGTAAGTTCACGTGTAGTCATTGTCAGTTATGTATACTTTTAGAAACTTTTATTCTCACGTATACATCTTCTTTGTTTTTCTTTTTTTTTTTTTTTTTTCTGTATCTGTGATAAGTTGGATCAAGCGAAGTGTAGGCATTTTCTCATTTTAAGAGTCATGACATTTAAAATTGCTTCTGCTGTAATATGAACCTTTGAATCATAAAATATTTTCAATTCATAGTTTTTGTTCATATTTTCTACTCAAATAAGTATGTTACAGAAACTCAACAGCACAAGTGAACCAAATTTCTGCAGAGAACTGAAAGTAAGTGACTGTGCTACTTTAGTAGTAGAAATGAAAAAAAACTTAAGCTAAAAGGTTAAACATGCTTTTGAAATGTTCTACTACACTGCTGCATCACACACCTCAAGCTTCCTCAGCTGGGGTCAATTTCTTAATTTTCAGGAACTTCTGTGTTTTACCTTAATTTGGTCAGAGATAGACACAGCTGATCTTTTCTGAATTAATACCTGTCACAAGCCGTTTACCAAGTACTAATATTCCCACTGAGACACCAGGCACATGCCTGTCTGTCAGCCAAGGCAACAGAACCAACAGTGCAACAACATTTCCCCAGGAAAGCACAGCACAGTCAGTCTGGAGATTATTCTCCAGATTCCTTGTGCTTCAAGGTTTGGAACTGTACATAAAGTTAACAAAATGTTTTCAAAGAAAAACTGGCACTTCTGAAGATGAAATACATATTTCAGTTTGGATAACAGATAGCATGGTGAATCTACCAGCTACTGTGAAAGCTTCAAACTTGCTCCCAGATTATGGCTCTCTGTTGAAAGAGCCCGATAGGTGCCGACACAGAGCCAACCCAATCCTGGTATTGATTTGGCTCAAGAGGTCTCACCCAGGCCTGGTATTCCTGCACATTAGTGGTTGGTGAGCAAGGGAAAGGTGAACAAATACTGAAGCGCCCCATGAAAACCATAAACCAAAAGGTTGTGAGGGAAGGTGCCAGCCAGAACCAAGTTTTGACTATTCAAGGAGATTTATCTGCAAGAACCTGAAATGCAAATGTTAAGTTTTATTAGTCCACTTCTTATCTGCAGGGACAACCAATGCAGGCTCCTGAGATAATAAGGTAAAGTGGGAATTTGGAACCTATGAGGGAGAAAATGAGTACCAGAAATTTGAAGAGGCTGAATAACAGAAGAGAGCAATAGAAAGACCAGAAAATGGGTCATTATAGTAATCAAATGAGATCTGGAATTTACATGTAATAATGAAACTAAATGGCAGCTACTTGAAGGATATCAATAAGTAACATCTACAAGATGACAATGGTAAAGCAGGGTGTATTTTTTTTTATTTCTCTGCTCTGGATAACTTTTTTATTTTCCACTCTGCATATCTCTCTTTGCATCAGATTTTCAGCTCAACAGACCCCAAGTTCCTTTTCCCCTCACAGCTTTGTTCCAGGTCGCCTTTTATTCTCCCCCCACCTCCCACTCAGCTCAGCAATTTAATTTAGGTATTTGCAGCCACCTTCTCCCACTGACCACTATGGAGGTGATAGGGAGAAACAGCAGCAAAAGAATAAGCAGAAACTGCTGACCAGCGAATAACAAGAAGCTGTAAAATCAGATGTGATTTAAAGGCATCTGCTCTTCTCTCTGAACAGTGAAATAGCTCTGTAATAAACATTCTCAATGTACGTTTAATTTCCATTATACATGCCATTTATGAGATAGCCACACAAGTGGTTCAGCTTGCAGCAAGACCTCCTCATTCCTCAGCAGGCTCTGTCCTGATTTTGCACCTCTAGCATACTGCTGAAATGGAGAGAACAAACACCCACATACAGTTCTATTCTTTCGTAGTCTGTACAGCGCGTCTTCTACGTGAGGGGTGCTGCAAGGACCTTCACAGCCAACCTGGACACAACGCGAGTGCTTAAAGCTCCGTTGAGATGAACTATACAGAGAAACCGCTTTCTTGCAAAAACCATTTTGCAGAATGGCGACTCAAGAACATTTTTAATGAGTGGTTTTGTAAACATGAGCTCCCGCTGTAGATTGTTTAAATTGTGCAACTAATTTTCAGCTACTTAAAATCTTATGAAATCTCTTCACGAGGGTATATTTTTGTGTTGGCTACATTGAAAATGATTACAGTGTCATAACGCCAAGAAAATAAAAAAACAAAAAACAACCCTTAGCAAATACCAACATTTACTTGTTTATGTTATTATTTTGCTAATAAATTTTGTTAAGCCCCATCTGCATATATGTTAAAATCATTCAGGGTCAGCTTTAGCAATGTGCAAGCTTCAGTGGTTCAGAATTTTATATATTTTTCTTTTTTTAGAAAACATGGCATGTGTTTGTATCAGCAAGTTTCACCCGTCATTATCCATCTCCCTCCTACACCTTTCTAGTATAAAAACCCCTTCTGCTTGCTGACAGAATACTAATTTGGCTTCGTTTAAATGCTAGAACTGCAGAGTCCAGCTATCTCATTTAAAATATGTGTAAAGCTATGAAACAATTGACAAGCGCAAGGAAGAGTGTCTGCATGAAATTATTTTTCAATAGACACTAAAAAGCCAAAAGCCTCCCCTAGCCATTTTTTTTTCCACACATAACACTTAAAATCAGAGAAGGGAAAAGGGTAGTATTTACTTCATAGCTCACAACTTTATATCACCTGTTAAAATTAAAGGCCGGGTGATATATCTACAGAATACGACTTCTGCTTGGGCAGTGAGATTCATTCTTGCAACTACAGCCATATTTCTATTCTGTATGTTTAATGTGAAAATGTACATTAAGAAAGCTTGCATTAACCATAAGTGAAGGGCAAGAGGGATTTCCATATAGGAGTAGTACAAAAGATCAAAATATACAGCTGTGCGGGCAAGAGCTGGGCTGGTGTCCCTCAGTAGCATTACCCAGTAAGTGACACCGAGCGATGCAAGCTGCCCTCCTTGGGAAGATGGCATAAAGTGTAGAGCACAGTGCAACCTGGAACTGGCACAGTTCACAGAGCTGGTTCCAAATACTTGGCGTGCTACTATGTGGAAATGTCTAAGTGGAGTTTTATAAAAAGACGCATGACTTGTTTAACCCATTAATCTACTCACACGTGAATACAAAGCAAGAATGAAAAATGTGCATGAGAGCTCTTATACAGCTGTAGAAGGCCAAAACACATTTGAAAAAAAACAAGGCCAGGATCCATGCTCCATGCCAGTGCAAACAGGGAGCCAACCCTCCTATCTCTGGGATGCTCAGCTGAAGAATTACTCATTCAGATTTGCTCACAGAGGGTCATGTGGTATATACCAAGTTAAGATAAAGCACGTTATCTCCCTCCCCCCCAAGCAAAAATGCAGACACAAGAACCCAAAATTTTCCATGCATCAGTAGAGAAGATATATGGGCAAGTGAATGATAGCAAAACCTCTTTGTACAGATGAATAGGATAGGAAGAAAGCAACCACATTTTTAAACTCTGTAATTCCTGAAAGGTTAAACAACGACAGAGATTTATCAGTAGAAGCATTGGTAATAACAATAATTAGTTTCAGAGAGTTAATGTAACTTTTGTTGTGCAAGCTTGCAAGAAGACAGTAAGTGCTGCTGGATACTTCTGCATTTCTAGATAGAAAACAAATCTCATTTACAGCTAGCACTTTAAAGAAATGAAAACATTAAGACCTGAGCCTAGTTTGAAAACTGCAACAAGACCAATGCAGGACTGAGCCAAGGAGCTGACCCATATACCAAAAAATAGGATCTAAAATTAAACAGGAAAATGTACATCATTATTTTAACTTAGCGCAAAGTTGCACAGCTAAATCTCTGTGCAGCAAACTGAAAAGTTATCTGTATATTGCAGATTATTATGCATTCAGTGAACACACATTTAAATCATTTTTGCTGTTAGTAGTATTGAATTTTTCATGCATTTTCAAGTTGAATAAATGGTAAGGAAAATAATTCAATAGGTCAGCCATTTCATTAACTTTAGTATTAAACAACCAAATCCTTCAAGCAGAATAAAAAAGCTTTTTTTTTTTCTTTTTTTTTCTGGCTTTGCTTGTGGACCTATGGACCTATGGACTTGTGCAGGGCAGTGGAGCCCTCTGAAAAGCCTTCTCAGTTTGTCAGAAGCAGCATGGTGCTGGAAATCTGGGACTGTACAACGTATATTCCCTGTTGAAACTGTGCTTAGTTCCCACCTACCTTTTGGACAGATTTACACCTGTGTCCAAGGCTCCTTGTTCCCAAAGGCTAAGATATGCCTAGCTTGGCTTTAATTTTGCTTTAATTTCTGACACTGAGTATCAACGTAACGTAGTTTTAATAATTTTACAAGCCTACATACATTAGGACCAGGATAGTGCCTAAGATAGTTTCCACACATTTATAAATTACCCTCCTGCAATGATCTAACACCACTTAAAGTCTCTTTCAGAAATTTCCTATTGTTAACAAGCATGAGATCCTTCCTTCCTTGATGTCAGTGGCAAAATACTGCAATGAAGCCAGTGTCTCACTTAGACATGCAGTATTCCAGTAAAATAGGGATTACACTGCATTGCAGAACTGAAAAGGATGGGCACATTTAAAATGAATGCTGGACTGAAAGCTGACTGTGTAAAAATACCATTTTCTTATTCAGCAGTCCTACCTTACAAATACATTCAATCTTGCAGCTGCTTATGTTTATGGCTAAAAATAAAATTAAAAAGCTAGGGTTTTTTTGTTGTTGCTTTTGTTTTTTAATTTCAGAGATGGCACGTAATGGAGAGAGCAAACAGATCTGGTTTCTATTGTTTCTCACTCTTGTGATTTCATCACGAATCTCACCGAAGTCTGTCTTCCTCTCAAGGCCACAAATGTTTCCACATCAGATTTCACTGGGGAAGAAAATGCGCAAGTCCAATGACTGCAGAAGAAACTTTGAATTATCATACTGCAACAAGGGGAAAAACAAAAACAAAAACCCCTCTCTACTTTTTTTTTTTTTTTCTGGGATATTTGAAGCCCTAAGTTTGTCTTGCTTCTAGTTATCTATAAAATTACAAAGGAAAACTGAGTTTCCAATTCTACAAGCAGTAATCTGAGACAAGCTGGAGCACCCCTACTGAAAAGATTGATGGCAGGATTTTTAATATTGTGCCAAAGTGAGAAAGACAGCCTTCCAGACACTAACTTAGACTCACGGTCAACATGCTTACTATACTTAGGAGAAACTTTTTATCTCCAAATCTCACAATTCTTAACTTGTGCTCCCTAAGACAAAATGATTGTAACACTCTGCTGCCCTTCAATAAATCTTCACTGTTTCACAGCTTTGGGTTCTGACTTTCACTTAGGAAAAAAGGAATTTATAATCTCTCAGGGATGTAAAAAACCTAACCTTGGACACAGCCCAAGTGTAATCAATGACTAAAAGCATAATCCACATGCAAAAATTAATGAGGAAAGTTGTGTGGCAGTGGACATTCAAGATCGTTTGCCAGGAGACACCCAAGGTCAGGCTGGAGGGGGTCTGAACACCCTGAACCATCTGTAGGTTCATTGCAGAGAAGCTGGACCAGATGACCTATAAAGGTCTCTTTCAACTCAAACTCTGTGATTCTATGACTTTTCCCTGGCTGCACTCTGTGCATCTGCAAAAGACACTTTTATTGGCATTAATTCTCTTCTCCTAACCCAGTGATGTGACATGAAGAACTGAGGCAGATCTGAGACAAGCTGAGCACGACCCGCAGTTCTGATCTCTCTGCTTCCTCTTGATCCTACAGGAAACTCTCCCAAGCTGTTGGCATCAGTAGTTGGCAGGAATCAGTTCGCCCCAGTCACAACACCAGGGATGTACTACTATAAGATGAACATGATGGGATACTTAAAAGCCACTCTTGATCCCTTAACATTGTCAACACCCTACTTCTACCCTGCTTTGTATACCCCCATGTTTTACTACAGCAGAAGCCTACAAGAAAGTAAAGCAGCTCAGGTCTTGAGAAGAACAATGCCAATGTAGAATGAAAGGAACTGGGTGTATCCAATTTTGCATAATTTGTCCTTGCATCTGAGGCATCCAGAATTTCTATCACTCTATAGCAAAGTACGAGAGAAGACAGAGCTGAGCAGGATGAAATGCAAAGGGGCTGTAAACTGAACATCAAATGAGTTTGATCCCCACTTGCCCTGGCTATGAAGTACATGTGCTCAGAAGTGGCCTCCTGCTTCAATAAATAAATAAGAGCAGGGCTGAGCAATGTGGTTTAAAAAGAAAATTATATGACAGTATGTTTTATTTCACAGCATGCTAGAAAATGATTAAAGAAATGTGAAGAAGAGTAAAAGATTTCCTCTTTTAGCTTTACTTTCAAATACAGTAATATAACTGAACCACTCTGATATGCTGCTGCATGTATCACTTCTATGCCTATTACCCAGCTTCTTAGAAAAATAAAATCCAAGCCTACACATTCTACCTTAGAGCAGCAGCACAGATCTCATATAGTGAAAGCTTATGAATGGTAAAGCAGGAATTTAGAGCAGTGGAAACACAGTCCAAGCTTAGGGGTTTATTCTCCTCTTATTGCTTTTATATAGTTTCAGCACTCGTGAAAATTACGTAGAAACATTAAGAGTCGAATAGACTCCTGCAAAATGAGCTCACAAACGAAATGAAAAGAGGGAGAGAGCAGTGAATAACTGAATCCTATAAGCTGGAAGAATGTCATGCCGGCGTGTTGCAGGAGCATATACAACCTGTGCTACTGCGCACCCAATTTTCTGCGGGCCTGTGTGATTTATGAACCTGGCAGCAATGCCATACATACGCACAGGCTCTTCCTATTGTCCTTCCCAACCCATCAGCACGCTTCCACAGAGAACTGCCAAGGAGACTGACACAATGCAAATGCAGTGGTTTGGCTGCCTTTCAACCTTCTATATACCCCGGAGACAGAAGGATTACATATTATTAGCAATTATGAAATTTAATCCTCTATACTACATTGCATATGATCAAGCTTTATTATACTCTAGTGAGTCTTACCATAGTATGAACATCAGATTATAAACCTATTTTTTTTAATACATTGACTTTAATTTTATATATAACTTTCTTTGTTGCAGTGTGGTCACTTCATTCTGTAATGCTGATAGAGTGCAGCCCCAAACCAGCGCACAGCACTGATGCGTGCACTGGAGAAAAAAAAAAAAAAAAAAGAAAAAAAGCACTTGACTTCTCTTTCCTATTTTCTTTTTAACAAAGGAAAATTTGAAGCACGTGTGGATTAACTGATACTATTACAGCTGCAGATGCAACCTGGAATACTAATAGGAGTGAAAAACTTGTCTCCAAAATCCTAATGCTATTCACAAGATCATCCTGGCTATCCACACTGTATCCCCACAATTAGAAGAGAAAAAATAAGTAAGAGTCATCAAAATGTCCATGCTGTGGACAGTTTGGCCAGGCACTATAAGGTGTACTTCACAGTCTTCACTCTGTCCACTTAAAACTTGATGCTCCAGTTTTCTTATACTGGTCTCTGCTGTCATAAACTGTGATACATACAAAAATCATAGCACTCTTTCTCATGGTCCCCTACCTTAAGTGAAACATGATTATAGTTAACAAAATGACATTGCACTGGCTGACTGCAAATGTAAAAGATAACCAACCACCATCTTTACAACAGTATGTATTCTTTGCTCAGTCAAGGATTACCAAGCCTTAATCCCTGTAAAGCAGTAAAATATTTGATTAGAAGAGACGAGAAAGCAAAAAAAAATTCTTAATGCAATGATCGTTATATATTGCTCCACTCTGCCTCCTCATTCTGGGAGGAAGCCGTATTTATCCAGCAGCTTTCCCCACCCACTAACCATCAACACATATGCCGAGGAGTCCATTCCCACAAACCATAATGCTCAGTTGTAACACTCCCTTCTGCAGGACAGGCTTTTGCCCCGGGGAGAAGATGTGAATGATCTGCACTGAATGCCTCCTCAAGCCTTCCCCTAGCCCAGACCACAGCTCCTCTCTGTACTTTCCTCCCTCATGTTATCTCCAGCTTTCCCAATCCTCATAGTATTCCAGCGTCGCACCATGGCCCAGCTTCTTCTTACCTCCCATTTTTCCCAGCCCCAGTACTGAGCAAAGGATATTAAAAGGGTTGCCTCTATTCACCTGTATGAAAGTTGGAGGAACTTAGTACCTTTGAAATCAACCATTCTTCCAGTTAAATGGCTAATTGGTTCAAGAGTTCAGAAGGCTGACAACACAAATACAAAAGCTTACTACCTTAAGTTAAAAAGTATTCCTGTAAAGGAAGTAAGTAAATCAGTGATCAAAAATGCTAAAACACATGTCTTTTAATAGTAATTATAGCTCAGAGCAAGAACAGCAAATCTTGTTTCCTACATAACTGCATACAGAGTAACAGCCATTATTTAATCATCTTCCACCTCAAAAAAACCAAAAGAAATGATACCCTTAATACTATTTTGCTACAAACAGAAAAGTGAAAGCACCTCAAATTTAGATTCAATTCTGTACTTCCGTGGTGAAAAACAATGCATTGAAACAAATCTAGGCTGTGCATTCATTTCTATAGAATGACATGACATTCATACGGAATGAATGCAATTCTACTCATCACAGAACAGTGATTGATTAAGCAATGGTCCTAAGTGGTTTCTCTTACTTGATCATACTAACCCCAATTCCTACGCATTGCTCATCTCACAAAGACTGGAAGGAGAGGTCTGCTGCTTAGGACTAGCAAGTATCAGATGGACTTCAAAGTTTATAGCACACCCATATGATCATATTAATGCGTTTAAAAATTAGAAACTATCACTTTGATCAAAACCACCATAAAGGAAATTCACCATTCGGAGAACAAACAAGTAGTGACCCTGACTCAATAATGAAATATTCATATAATAATGCTCAATGGATGAAAACACCAAGCAGGCAAACATCGTCCTCCATCAGGGAGGCTCATTATTATGACTAGGGAATTTTAAACAGCAGTAAAACGCATCTCAAGAAGCTTACTAAATCTGAGGAGCTAAGGGAAATCTATAGTCCAGGTTAGAATGCCTTTATTGGACAACAGCGATCCAATAACTCTTAAGATGCTCCCACTGCCAAAGCAGCCTGGACAGCTGCACACCGAGCTCTCATCACCTGCTGTTATGTTCTGGCATATGAGGTGAAACTTTTGGAAGTGTGGACAAAGATAAGAAGACAGGTAGAGACCAATTCTGGATGCACAAGCTTCCTTGAAACACCACTTTCACTTCACAGGATGTGAAAACCTCAAAAAGAAATATACATATACTTCCTCTAAGTTCAAGTCAAGAGCAACCAGATAGCATTGTACATTCTGAAAGCCCGCAGCGACTGCAAATACCTTCTCCTTTCGATGATTCACAGAAGAGTGCCATTCTCATGTGTCCTTTTGACTCATACTGAAGCCTAATTACTGCTCTTTTATTGCTGCACCCATTTTCTCACATCTGTCCTTTGTTTTCCTTTTATTTCTTTTAATCTTCACAATTTATAGATATAGCCTTCTAACTTTTATTCTTTTTTAACTCTCCTGTGCTTTGGCACGGCTTTTCTTTTCTTCAACTTTTCAGGAAGCCAAACACTGTGAAAGTGTTTTTTTGCCTCCTTTTATTTAATCTGTTCAATTCTTCTGCTGCAATGAAAGCCAAGGGATCAGGAATACTTTAGTTGTTAAGATACTGCCCAAGCCTGCAGCTATTTACTTATGAACTGATTATGTGAACGACTGTGTTTGAAGTCATTAGAGGTCTAAGGGAAAATGTCATGTAGGTTATAATATAAAAGCTGGAAATAACAGCTGTTTTTCAAGCAGCAGCATAATACACTACTCACAGCTGCGAATCTCTGTTAGTGCAGGTGTTGAGGCACAACTGAGATCAATCTCTGTCTCATTTTTGTCTGCCCATTGCCTGTGGCTTGTAAGCCAACCTTTCTCTCCATCAGGTTGATAACTACTGCCTTAATTTTGTTTAAATAAAGCACGATCCTGCTTTGAAACAAACAAATGAAGAAGAAACAAATAAAAAAGCAAAAATGCATCAAACCAACGATGCCCAGAAAAGGCCTACCAAATGTGAACGATCAAAGAAAAAGGTCAATGTTCGCACTAAAAGCAGAATTACATATGTGATGCATTATGACACTGTGAGGAGGAAAGACATTTCAAAAATTAAGGGAAGACTAATATGAATCATACTAAAACCATGATCAGTTATACTACATTCAGTCATTTGGCTACTGCCAAAGACAACTTTCTTCCCATCAGTCTCCAAGTTTAACATGACAGCAAAAATATTGCTCCCAACACTCAAGCATGGTCTTCCAAGGTCCATGAACTGCAACAAGATGTGTTTGATACATCTCACATAACAGACAGAAGGTCTGGAGAAGAAGGTGAAGATGTTACCTGGTTGGACTGCATAAGAGATTGACTTGACCTCAAGGGAGTATTATGACTGTGAGGAGTCCACAAGGACTGTGTGCCTCTTTCTCCCAAATACCAACAAAACTGTAAAAAATGAATGGCAGCGACATTTTTGACACGGATGACAAAGCACCTCACACCACCTAGTCAGCTGCTGTGCCAGAAGTGGAAGCAGGTGGTACTAGCATTTGCCCTGAAGGCAACTCGAACCATTCTGAATCTCAGACGCCTGTGAGATAGAAGATGGCAGAGTGGCCTGCAGACCACCTGCTGTCTTCTTGGAGGCAGAGCCAAGATGGCATTGAGCCACTGGGATCGAGCCAGCTCCTGCCCTGCTGACGGACAGGTTTGGTCTTGATCCCTGGAGGAAAACGTATTGTTGCTGTGAAAGGCCAAAACAGAAAAAAAAAAGTATGAATGGACAATTTAGGGAAATAATTCCTTATAAATCCCCCTTTTTCATTAACACTTTACGTCCCATTCTGTTTTTCAGATTTTTCAGATTACTCATTTTAAGACTACTCCCTAAATTATACTGGTTCTGCTGCTTTTCTAAATAGTTGGACATTCTTAATTAAGCACCTTTTCTACACAGAGCAGAAGGAAATATCTGAATCTACTGATTATATTTTTTCTGTGGCACGGAGCATAGAAGAATAGGTGATTTCAATAATCTTTATTACTGCTACAGTCTATATTAATGCGTTTTGTATAAATCATTGCTTCTACTATCAACTGAGCTACTGCTCCTGCAAATAAAGCGATACCTTGTTACCTAGCAACTGAGCAAGTCACTGCCACATTGAAAAAAAAAAAAAAAAAAAAAAAAAGGAAAGAAAAAAGAAAATATGTATTTATATACCCCTTGGTTTCATGTTGAGAGAACATCCATAAAGAACAAAGAATAATCCACTCAAATTCCCTAAAATTCAATATTGAAATAAAATATTTGATCCTCCACATTTCGTAAGCATCCTGAGAAGCTAGGTCTAGATTAAACATGCATTACTTCTTACTGACAATGCAATGTTCTTGCTATGCATTTCTTGGAATATTTTATTAATGCATATGTAAGTACAAAGGCATTACATATATAAGTCATGGCAGGCTCTTAATGCTACATCTGAACTGTATTAGGATAGGAATAGCTATCAGAGGGCTTTTTTTAAAGTCCTCTTGCTTATGCTAAATCAGTTCCTTTCCTGTTTAACATAGCAATGTGCAGTAGCACCTTTTCCTGATGCAACATCTCGTTTTAGGATTCTGTCATTTGTACAAATTTGTCCTTATGTACTACAAGACCCACCTCTTCATTGTTTCATATTTCACGTCTGTTTCTGACAGGTTGCCAACACAGTGTTGGTCAAATATAAGCAACGGGAGATCAGGAGTACTACTCGTGAGGATGAGCTACTGCCTGGAGTGACATGAAAATTCTACAGCAGCCTCTGAACCCTCAAGCTATTCACACATCCTGTCCATGCTCTATCCCAAGCTGAAAAACACTGTGAAAAAAACAGTAGGATTCATGGTCCTGTGACTGCACAGTATGAAGACATACCCTTCACTATAGCAAGAACTTTCAAGAAGCTTGTGAAGTAGGGAGAATATGAAGCCATGACAATTGCTGTCCAGAAGACCCACAGTTTCATTGGCAGGTGATTGTGCTATCATTAAGTACTGTCTAGGTCACCACATTCCCTCCAAATCGAACATGAGACACATCTGAAGACACTGCAGGTTATTCTCCCAAATTTCACTTCAGAGTTATGAGTCTATCACAGATTACTATGGCTAATCAAAAATTAGATAATCTCTAAACACAAACAGTGGTACAATGCAAAATTCTAAATGCTGCTCCTGACAGCACCTCCTGTTTTCCTGAAACATGTTGTTAATGTCCTCCTGAAACTTTTTGAAGTCACCTATGTCTTACAATACAAGGATATTGGCTGAGTTAATCATAACACAGAAGTATACTTCTATCTATATCACGCTGTCTTGAACATCTGCTGCTGTTGTAATCCTTGTTAAATCATACCAAGAATATACAGAAAATGAGATGCCTGAACCCAAAGACACCTCATCTTGCGTGGCCCTTACAATTATCTCCAAGCACTACATACTACTTAAAAGTCTCCTGAAGCTTTTGCTTCAGATTTTGCCCATTTTTGCATGTTCTTATAGCCTTTAGCAAGTAGGTAACAGAGTTCACCCCCTAAAGCACTAGTGGATTTCTGTGAGTGAAGATGATTTATTGGCTGGTGTGGTGTGTAGAAGCCTCTTTCAGTACTACCTATACATCCTACAAGGGTAAAGCAAACATCACAGACCATACCCTACAGGCTTTGCCTGATGAAGTCTGTGCATACTGTTCTCTCTGGAATGCAGTCCTTGGTGACAGATGGCACAACCACTACCTACAGATGGCTCAAACAGGGGCTCTGTAGCTTTGATAAATACTGCAATCAACGCCTAGGATAGGTATGGTTCAGGCAGCAGAGCAAGCATACGGAATAAATCCCTCAAAAACTTCTTAACTGTAGAATAATCACATACATAGCATTATCCTAAACAGACAGATGAAAGTCGTGGGCTCTTACTGAGCTGACAGAGATTCAGGACTACTTAAAAAGAGGTCAATAGTTTAGGATGAAAGTGTTTGAAATTAGCCTCACTCAATTTCTTATCTACTTCATCCAGAACACCATTTCCACTTTCATCGTGGACCAAGCATTCCTGGTAAAAGTACACTTGCTTTGCAGTAGGATTTGTTATACTTTGAAGGAGTGATCAACCCTATCATTGACAGAGTCTTGGTTTGGTTGGTAGAAAACATCCTTCCGTCAGACGGATGATTCACTACAGTGAGCAGAAGCATTTGAATCACTACTATGAGAAAGTCAAAACTCATGGATCGATAGTGGGGCTGCTCATAGCAGACTAGCATAATCTTTTCTAATCTTCTATAGAAACGTGGGAATAAAAGCAGCTGGAGTGATCTTACAGAGGAGCATTTGCTTTGGTTGAACGTACATCTCAGAGACCCCACTGTCTCATTCCCCATGGCTGAATAAAAGCAGATATTAACTTTGCAATGTCTTTCACAGCAACAGAGGACAAATGATGGGTACATTTAATACCTGCCTACATCCACTCAAACTCTGTGCCATCAGGGCAAAAGTTTTCTACCAAATATCATTTACCAGAATGTTCTCATTGATAAGTGCTGTAGTGCTATAGACACATATGAAGTACAAAACACAAAAGCTCCAGAAATGTTTAGACATTCCACTAAATAATAGGAATATTGTATTTCAAGTTGATGTCAGACACAGCAGGGATGCTCTCTGACAAAACTAATTTCCCCTCTGCCCTTATATGCATGCTTCCTGTTAAGTAGATGAACTTTACATACCCAAGACAAACATGCAAAGGTATAAACATTCCTCCCAAGGACATTACACAAGGTGAATCACAGCTCCATTCAGAATCCTTGGGCTGTACGGCAGTATAGATAAGTTTGCCATTCCAAAACTTAAGTATAGTATCTTTGCTGAATGCTCAAAAGTGAAGCTCTGTGAGTTGTGTTTCCCAAAAAGTAAAACAGACAGCTCCATCCCAGTATTAACATGACATACACATTTCAAAGTAGCTCTACCAAAATCTGAAGAAGATACCAAAACAGAAATAGACCCTGTAATCACTTAAACCATCATTACAGTCCAATTACTGGAATATCTAGGATCTCTCCTGCAGACTTGAAGTTTCTATTACCCTCTACCATGACTTTTTTTTTTTTTTTCCAGAATACAGACAACAATAAAATTGCCTCTTTTCAACTACTTATGTCTGCAATGTAATGAGCCGACTGTCCTGAGCTTGCAAGTTTTACAGCCTGAAAATGTACTGTAGAATTTGGAGGAAGCCCACTTTGTCAGAACTTCAAGAAGCAGAAAAGCCTATACAAAATGTTTTCACTTTGATGAACAATCTCAAACCTTACCCCTTTTCAGACTACAGCAAATCACAATTGACGTTTTTCTTTCTGAGGAAATGCTGTATGGAAAAGGGAGACAGAGATTGCTATAGTGTCAATGTAATTTCTGAATGCATCACACAATCTTTTGTAATATGTCAAAAGCATAAACAAAAACACTACGTGTGTCATAGTCTACAAAAGATATCAGGTTTTACAGTATAATAACGCATGACAGCTCTCTTAATACTGCTTATAATTCAGTAATTATGCAAATACCTCCAAATGTGGCTTCATAGATTCACACAGATTTGTTAATGAAACACAGACTGTTCTGTGTATGAACACAGCAACTTCTCAAACTTGGGTATGTCAGTTTTCAGACTGCTGGACTAGATGCTCTGCTCACTGCAGCACTATGTGACAGAAAATGAATCAAAGTTATACTTCTGATCCCCCTACTGCTCAGTTCAAGTCTGTAGGATGTGGAGGATGTGGAGATGCCTCAGGGCTGAGCTAAGCTTCAGCCACCCACTCCCTCCCACAGGCAGGGAGATGCATACGGGGCCCCATGCTGAGGTGGGAAAGCAGAATGACAAGAATGGTGGGAAGCTGGATGGTGATGGGGATGGAGACCATCAGCCATAAGGACTCTCCACACACACTCCACTAAGGAAGCTCTTTGGAGATGGTAGGTGTGACTGTTTACTTGCCATTACCACCTCTCCTGGAGAACTTGACTTGTAAGGACTACATTCCTAACAATACTGGGGATGTTACTAGTCTTTAATTGGCCCTCTCACCCTCTTAGTTATGTCATCACTGCATCTGGATGAACATAACAGGGTTTTAACCAGAACAGGTTGCGGTAGCTGAAATAAGAAATTCTGAGAATAATGTTTTTATAAATGTGACACATCAGCCCCTAGCAATAGGAACAACAACAGATATAGCTTCTGTATAATGCATGAACACGGGATTACTTCCATGAATCAACAGTTTTCCTTTAAATCACAAAATCATCACCATATACCAATAACCAAAAGTGAGGACTTACCTTCAGGTATAATGAGATTATGAAGGTCAAATAAAAATCCCATTACCTATGTTACATAAGTCAGAATAGGGTGCTGTCAATGCAAGAGCATGGAAGGAAGACTGTCATTTTGTATTTGACTTTCTAAACTCAGATTTTGCACAAGAAACATCCTTAAACAGACAAAGTTCCTATGCCATAAGGACCTATGCCAAGAAAAACATTTTTTAAAACAAATTCTGTGCTGTGCTATACTCTGCAGATACAAAGAGGCAATTCTCTTGCAAAAGTCCTGGAACAGATTAACCAATCCCAGACACCACAGAGCAGCAATCTGGGGAATCACATCTCAGTGAAACCAAGCCACTGTCCTCCACTGTTGTGGGCTGATGGCTATCAGGCAATGAATAGTCCTCAGGTACTGCTCATGTGCAACACCACACCACACAAGAGTCAGCAGAAGAGGTAGTTTCTCCTCCCTTGTGAGAATAACTAGTTAATGTCATGCTTAGAAGTACTGAAGCTTCCCAACTTTTTATTGACTAGAGCAGTCTTGAGTGCATACAACAACAAAAAAAAGCATCACCTAAATGCAGTCAAGTATATAAATAGGAATAATGATTACTTTGGGGGATATGTCTTACTCTTCAGCTTATGCTTTACACTGCCTTTATTTTTAATTAACATTACCAATACTCTGACTGCAGTAGTCCTACAGCACTATCACTAGTATGAAGACCAAATATTTCAACAAAATTTTCAATCTAGGAAGGTCACTTGCTTGCATATGTTGTAGAACATGGCATATTTAATGAAAGATTAGTTTGAAAGGGAAAAAGAACACTCTGCAGCCAAACTTCCCAGATTAAGTCTGCCTCAGTACAGTTTCCTATTTCTAGAACCAGGCATTTACTGAAATGAATATCAACTATAGTAATGCTTCCTCTGAAGGCACCTCTCCCTTTGAAAACCACATACTGAATTTATAAAGTTTAGAGCACAGTTTTTAGACAACAAAGAAAGAAAGTACTGGTCTTGAGCTTTTCTGTTCAGCATTTCATTTACTCAGATGTTCTAGTCAATTAACTAGACAGTGCCAATGAATAAAGAAGTAAATAAAATCACATCAAAAGACATCATCTTTAGCAAGAGTCTATGGGGCTTCTACCAGTTTTCGTGTTCTCAAACTAGACATAGCAATAGAGTTTGATTTGTATTGTTCTTACCGCTTGTCCTTCTTCCCAGTTTGATACCGAGATTACTCCTGACTAAATACATGGGACACAGTCTTCAGCCTGTGCACTCAATAAAATCGATGACAGGATGGCAATTTACACCAACTGAGAGCCTTGTTTGAAATCTCCAAATGCAGCCCCTTGGAGCAGATTATGCTTTTCTGCCCTATGGCTCCCTGTCCATATCATCGCTGTACACCTACTGCTTAGTCCCAGATAGCTCTGTAAAGAACAAAAAAGGCTACAGCAAGCCCTTAAAAGGGAGCAGGAACGGGCATAGAAAATAACAGAGCTGGTATAGGTGTATTTCATTTACATCAACCCCAACAATATCCTGCACCAGTTGCAGGTGGTGATAATGCATACCTAATGAACAGGATGTGGACAGCACTAAACAAGTATTGTCTGTGATCGCGACTAATGCGCACACAAGGTATTTGAAGGACAAGCGCAGAGCTATTTGGTGGTGTGTCGAGATGGTTGAGCTCAGACAGTGGTTTGGATGCACTAAAGTCATGGCACTAAACAATGAGCCCCAAACCGGAGATACAGCAGTGTATACATACATCTTGTGCAGGGCCTGCTGATTTTTGAAACAGATCATAAAAGTACAACCAAATGTAATAACCATAACATCCAAGCAGAAAATGAGAGCTGTCCTATTTCATACTCTTACTATGCTTTCGTGCTTAAAGAAGTGCAATGCAGATGTTTTCAGACAACTTTAAAGACTTACTGCCATTTTGCACAAGTACGTAAAACTCAGATGAAAAGTCAATTAATTAAACTAAAAGGCAGTGGGGAAACCCCTAGAAAAAAGGTTAGTGACTCTGATTTTCAAACTTGTGGGCATCTCTTAAAATTCATACATTAAAAGAAGGGTCAGAAGTCTCATTATAATGTGCCTTCTGTAGAGCCAATTTTTGCTTCCAAGATATCTCAGCTGGGCATAACGTGGATTAGAATTGAGAAATACTTGCACAAATCTATGAAAAACTTTGAATTCTTGTTTCTTGTTACTGCAATGAGAAGGAACGTCTGTTTTTTAAAGTAAAAATAATAACTTGCATTCAGCTTTGTAACAGCTTCAGTGAAAATACAAATGAATCACACAATATTTCCCCTAGGTTTTGATGAAGTATTTTTCTCTGTGACAACTCACTCCAATATTCACTTACCTCTGTAGTGGTGTATAAATATTAGTACATAACGTTGAAGTTTTATTTATTTTTATCATATAATAATAATGCAGGTGTTTCACAAACCAAATGGGAGCTCATTAATAATGACTTTGCAAGGTGACTGCATGATTAACAAAGTAACAGTTTTTCTACATTTTAAAGCTAACTCTGAAACCATACTTCAGAAATAAAAGCAGTAACAAAGCACAACAACGGTATAACAGAAATTTGTTACAGGATTCTCAAGGATGCTTTCAGCCAGTCTTTGGTTATCTTGAATTTTAAGTATTTTAACTATCTGCCACCTAACAAATACCCATTGTATTTACTTATGTAATACATAAGATTATCAAAGCCTTTATAAAATATAAAATTCCTAAATTATTTCAACAAGCACCTTTTTAATGAATCTGTTTAAAATGAGAGCTGTCATACCATTTTCAGTGGGGGTAAAACAGTGCCTAAAGCAGTCAGAAGAACATGCATTATAGCTGTAAAACTTCTATAATTCTAGCTATTCCTAATATAAATCCACATGCATTTTTGTACGATATGATAAATCTTGAAAAACACTGAAGTTGACTTTGCGTTTTCCTATATTTCGAGTAATTGCATCCAATCATTCTCACGGCCTTTCAATTTACCAGCATTTTTTACAGTCCATCATGATGCTTAGAAATATACTACATGTAAGGCAGTTTTCTTCCCTGAACAGATACATGACGAAGAAACAAACAATCTTCAGTGTACCACTGGTATAAGAACTACACTCGATGAAATCTCTGCAAAGCTGTACTTCATTGAGCAATGAACTGGCCATGAAGGCACACCCAGCAGCGCTGAAGACCTGACTCCTGGCTGCAGTCCAGAGGACCAGTCAACTAAACGAAGAGGCCACATGATTAGCCACAATCAGACAAGCAAAACAAGTGTTTATCACCTTCAAGTTTCATCACACATAAACGTACTAAAAAAAACTAAGCAATTACTCCCCACTGCAGAGAAGTACTTTCTGGAAAAAGGATGCCAGAAATTAAACAATGGGCTAAAATCTCCTGTCAAAAGGCAAAACTCCCTGCTGGCTTCATTTGCTATTACTGCAGCTACCACTAAATTTACCTTTTTTACAGTATTTCAACTTAAAATGCTGTAAACAACAGAAAAAACTGTTTAGATCTTTGTTGACTGCAGGAATCAGGGGCAGAATGAAGAACAAAGCAATTACGCGTAACAAACCTCAGACAAGTCACTTGGTATTCCCTACACCAAAAAGCTGTAAAAACATCAGACATATATTTCTGGCATTGCTGATAATCAGTGAGCATGTGGGCACATTTAGAAGAAAAAGGATGATTGCAATTACTTAGTTCTGGACTAGCTGGAGTTTCCAATTGGTTTTCCCAAAGGAAAATTGCTCTTTTTGGTAGCAGCGATCACACAGCAGGGATCTTCGGAACAAGTCAACTGTCTATGTGGGGAAAAAAAGTACAAATGTTAACCATTCACGAACAAAAACATCCCAGCACTGAAAACCACTTTATAATATGTAGTAAGTGCTCCCACGTGTCAGAGAAGTGAAGCAAGAGTTTCTGGAAGACCTTTAGGGCGACTGTCCTTGCTCACTGCTTCTTCTCTTTGTCAAGCTGTTTCAGCCATTTGACTTTAATCTGATCTCAGTTCTCATATGCTGGAATCTGAGCCCTAACAAAAAGGAGACGGAGGTACAGGTATCATCATGACAGGGTAACACAGCAGCCTGCACACTTCTGCAGATTCTCTAGAATTATAAGAGATACTGCCCATCGTGATACCCCACAGGAACAGGCCAGGCAAGGACTAGGCAGACATTAGGCATCTTTAGGAAAGACATAATAGAACTCCCCGAGATGCTCTTCAACCAACTGAGTTAGAAAGAACTCACTACAAGGAGACTGAAGGTAGGAATCAAGGAATGGAAGAACACCAGAGGTGATCTTGGGTTTTGTGTGCTTACAGTGTTTCCATGACAATGAGAACAGCTTCCATTCTCTGATCGTAGGCTAATGTCCAGAAGGTCTGTCAGAACCTCTCAACATCCCTGTTCTTTTTTTCCAAGGAAGAAAGGCTATAGCTCTCAAACGATTTACCTTTGGCTAAGGATTGCTGTGCTGTAGTATTCCCCTACTCAGGGCACAATGTCTGTTAACCTGCAGCTACTGTGAAGTTGGGTACAGGCACCAACTGCAGCATGGCACGACACTTCACTCTGGAGAAACTGGTGAGGGAGGACAAATGTCAACATCTGTATTTCTTTACACTATGCTCAAGTCGATGAGAGTGTATTAAACCCAAATTAATATATTTGTTGATTTCTTTTTTTTTTTTTTAATGTTTTTTTTTTTTAATGAAAGATATTTAGAGAGGGGAAGAGACATTTCCTAGTTTACAGAGGGAGCTTCAGAAAAACTGCTTTGGTCCTGAGCACATCAACAGAAAGTCAGGAAAAAAAACAGCACAGATCTCTTCTTCCCCCAGACTACTGGGGGAAGTGTCACAGTTGTCTCTGTGTCAAAACTGAATGACCACTGAAATTCCCCAACAACTGTGTCTCCACACATAAACCAAGATGACCTCTGAGAGGTCAAAGGTTCAAATAACAGAACAGACCAACAGCATATAGAATGAAACTTGAGAATAGGATACATGAAGATATTGAATATATGGTTTTTGAATCTCAGTGCTCAAGAATATTCAAGTTAACTTGCTCGGACACTACAGAACTTACCATGTCTCCTAGCTTTCGTCCTCAAAGGCAAAAATACAGTAAAACTGCAAATAGAGACAGCAGCTAAACTGACAAGAAAATGTTTTCCCTAGCTTGATTACCTCATCAAAGCCAGGTTTACCTACATTGTAACCCTCTGATACTCAGAACCAAGACTACCACCTTGGAGACAAGCTGGCGTAGTCGGCACATGGACTAAAAGATCAAATGCAAGCAGCTCTCTGCTATTGCCTACACAAAAATTGCATCAGATTATGAAGAGTGCCAGGCTGGTACAATTTCATGAAGGTGTTATTCTCCAGAATTTGACTGTGATTTCATAAAAATAAGCCTGAAGCTCAAACAACTGTGAAAACAACATTGGAAATGTGAACTACTGTAAACCAACATTTTCTCAAATGTGCAAGTAATTCCATACCATACCTCTCAGACTAGAAATTGACCAGTCCATCCCAATGATTGCTGATTTCAAAGACTAACATGAATTTTCAACATTTAGTAAGCAAAGCACTGTGACAATATGATGAGCAGGAAAAAGGTTCGGTCTTAGAAATACAACGCTGCCTTACTTAGCACAGAATCATTAAAACTGGGAAAGAACTTGAAGATCATCTGGTCCAGCTGTCAAACCACCTGACAAATGAATAGAGACTGAACCCAGAACTATACCATTCGCTCATTTCTGTTCTCATTTCCAGTCTGCACACACAGCGAAATCTTTTGGGATTAAGAGTCAAGAAATCTTAAGTCCAATGCTTGGCAGTTTTTCAGTCTGTTCAAATCAAGGTGGAAGTTTCCTATTAACCATTACGCCTATCACTAACGTTTGATAAATAAATACAAAGATCCTTACCAAAATGCCAGCCATTCATTGTTACAAGAAAGCACAATGTGCTGGAAATAAATACAAATAACCAATGTCAACATGGATCACTTCTACATTAAAATACATCTTACTCTTGGATTGCAAGGCAAATCCTGGCTAATCTGGGTCACAGCTCCTTCCTCAAGTTCCTCAGCAGCAAAACTCTCACCCAGAGCCGATTTCTCTGTTTCTGCTTAGTTCACTGCAGCCTCAGAGTTGGTAATAGCTTGATCAACAGCTCTGTTCTCTGTTGCTACTTTTCCCATCTTCTGCCCTCCCTTTTTAACTCTATGTGCTCACTTCCACACAGAAGAGTCTTTTCCCGCTCTCCCTTCCTTCCAAGACATCCCAAGAGAAAGAGCACCATGCTTTCTGAATTTGTTTCAAGGTACTTACTGCATTTAAATACCTTTAAAGAACAACAATAGGTATTTTTTTCGCTTTCCTTCTTGCCAGATACATTTATCTCTATCTATTGTATTTCCTTTCTCTGAATAAAATTCAGAACTTTTCTTTTGTTACAGAAAGAAGCAGAGTTTGCCTCGAATTCTCACAATTCTAAGCTTCCAACCACTTTCACAAATTCTTGAAACAGAACTTCCCAGGTGCACAGGGCAAGGAGGTTCTGCGGGCGACCGCATGACCACAGCTGGTATTGCTTCTCTTAAAAAAAAAAAAACAAAAAACGGAGTTCTCAGCTAACAAGCGTTGCCAGATCCAAATTCATTGGCTAAAATCACCTGCACTCCATGCTGCTCATGATATTTACAGAAATTTTTAGGATACCATCCGGACAGAGTTCTACCCACAGTAATTATCACACCGCAGGATCAAGGTGTCCTACCCAGCAAACAACTATCAACTCGGACTTGTATTTATTCACAAGAAAGCCCCTATTATCATACAACTGGATCTTATTCTTCAGGTTCTTTTTTTAATCAGGTTGTTATATTTTACATTTTGGCACGTAGAGAAGATGACAGCTTGATTCTCAATGCGTGCAGAAACAAGTTATTACCCGTCACGTCAGGGTCTACTCCAGCACTACTTTGTGCCTCACTAATGGCAGAAGTTGAACTGTTCTCTAAGGGCCCCTTCCCATAAGCTACCACTAATCCGGCCACAGACGGACACCACAGCTCTCCCCATCACCGCCGGCGCTGCCGACGGAGCGGAGCACACCTGGAACCCGAGCGTGTGGGCACACGATGCAGCTGCTCAGAGAGCAGAAGGGATTCCCGTGGAACATGGCACATGGCTACACGCATCCCTCCACATGCTAAAATTCCTTGCAAAAACCGCTACCGCACGTGTGCGGGGAATTGAGAGCCAAACGGAAATCTCAGGTAGCTTTTTGTCTCGCTCAATGCCGCCGGTGCCTTCCTGCTATGCGGTAAGCATCGCTCGCGAAGATGGGTCTGCCAGACGCGAGCCCCCCGAGATGCCGAGGCACGCATCGCGGTTCTGCTCTCCGCACACTTCTTCTTCTCACCCACCCACCCC
Source organism: Perdix hodgsoniae (assembly GCA_035772895.1). Taxonomy (NCBI): domain Eukaryota; kingdom Metazoa; phylum Chordata; class Aves; order Galliformes; family Phasianidae; genus Perdix; species Perdix hodgsoniae. The sequence continues at coordinate 1,143,174 of JAPSGF010000092.1, forward strand.
TTTTTTTCAGTACCGGGCCGTATCGCATCGCTCCACCCGTGGACCTCCGCTAACCGCAGGGGCCGGGAAGCCGACTCCAAGTTTCGGACCGCGGCACGTCGCGGCCAACTTACAGCTCCGAGGAGCAGGGACGGGGCTCGCCGCCCAGCCCGGCACAACCCCGGGGCGGCCGCCGCAGGCTCCGGGCGCAGCACACGCGATGCCGCCTCCTCCCCCGCCGCCCCCGGCGCGGCGCACAGCGCTCGGAGCGCGCACGGGGTGCGCTGGCCGGAGGCGGCACCGCGTCCCTCCGGCGGCCCAAACTCCCCGGCCCCGCCGCCGCCTCCCCGCCCGCCCCTCAGCGCCGCCGCCCGCCCGGGCTGACATAATCGGCGGCGGCGGTCGCAGCAGGCGCAGCGATTCCCTCCCCGCCGCCCGCTCCCCGGTGTCCGCCGCCGGAGCTGCCGCCCTCGGGGTGCGTTCGCCGTACCCCGGTCCCCCGCCCCCCGCTCCGGGCTGCGCGGCGGGGCGGGGGCGGCGCCCGGTGGCCCCGCGCCCGGCCCCCCGTGCGCGCCCGGAGCTCGCCCATCCCTTCCCTCCTCT